>NW_024121188.1:6675469-6754272 GCF_016745375.1 Pimephales promelas
AACAACCAGTGACATATTTCATTCGATATCTTAATCTGCAGTGTCTCAGGATACAAATAAAGAAATAAATAACTTGTTAGTCTAGTTGTTACAATTTACACTTTAAAGGGATACTCCAACCAAAAAATGAAAATTCTGTCATCATTATTTAGAAACAAACTCATAAAGGTTTGCCACAACTTGAGTGTGAGTAAATGATGACAGAATCTGCCCTATTATAACCTTTTAATTTTAACAGGACATATTCATTTAATTAAAAATAAATACATATCATAGCCATAAGCTATTTTATGAAGTGTTGAAGATAAAACTGTCCATGGCTAAAAAAAAAAAAAAAAAGGGTGGCGGGGGTACTTAACGCGATATTGAAAGCATTCAAAGGTACATCCCTGATTACACAATGCCCTTGAACGTAAATTGAAAAGCTTAAAAATAATCCGCATAATCCAAAAATCAGCAGCCCTAGTAAAAGTAAAAAATAAATAAATAAAATTGTCAGTGTTTCCCACAAATCCCCAATGAGGGAAACAGATTACAAGTCTGTGATGAGGACAATGAGGATGTCCATCCAAGAAGCTAAAGCGAGTCTGAGACACGGCACAGAAAATGTGAACAAAGATGCATGACTCAGTCATGGAAATGACATGTCTGTTAAATAATGTGCATCGCATAGTTTGACATGGCAATGAGAAATGCAGTTCTCCAAGCATCTCCTACAAGCATCATGGTGACAGCAGATGATCCACAGAGAGGGTGTCCTCTCCTGACCTACCTGACATTTGAGACACACAAGCCCTCACTTTCATGCCTGTAAGAGGAAAAGAAAAAACAGAGTTAGAAGTTTGAAAGGCAGTGAAAACCTTGACATTAAACATCCACCAAAAAAAATCCTCCTTGTACCTAAAGAACGATATCAGTCTCATTGTTTTTACACTCTAAATTTGTCTTGCCTACAGAATAAATCCCATTAAGTAAAGTATAGTATGATAGACAAACAAATTACTCTTTTGAGTTGGCTTAGAAGTTACCACAAACTTAGAAGTTACCATTGATGAATCCACGCAACTTACAGAATGAACTGTACATATTGTCTTAAAGGGATACTCCACTTTTTTGGAAATAGGCTCATTTTACAACTCCCCCAGAGTTAAACAGTTGGGTTTTACCGTCATTGAATCCATTCAGACGATTTTCTGATATTTAGACAATATCAGTAACCAGACAGTTTGTGGTCCCATTGACTTGCATAGTAGGAAAAAAATATACTATGGAAGTCAATGAGACCAGAAACTGTCTGGTTACGATATTCTTCTAAATATCTGAAAATCGGCTGAATACAATCGAAAACGGTAAAACCCAACTGTTTAACTCTGGAGGAGTTGTAAAATGAGCCTATTTCCAAAAAAAGTGGAGTAACCCTTTAATAACAGTTTGAATATTATATTTGCTAATAAATAGCAACTGAAATGCATATGGCAGAAAAAACATTAATGACAAAATGAACAAATCAACCAGAATCAAATCCATTCTGCCGTATTATATTACTTTTCTTTCTGAAACAGTTCATTAGGTTTAAAAATATAGTTTTAAAGACAAAGGAAATGTATATTCTTTGTCTACGAAAATTATTCTTTTATTGTATATTGTATAATACATGATTGACAGATCAGCTGTAAACAACCCAAGGACATAGACATGGATCCCTGTCACATTTAAAAAATTAAATTCTGTTGTTACACCTTTTCTAGGAGGTAAAGAATCATTTATCTTCTTTAAACACCCAGTGGCGATCAGATTCTATACCAGTAGGCTCTCCATATGTGATAGAAAGCTTTAATATTCAAATTTGCAACTGGCAGATTACCTCAGGGACCCCCTAGCCCAAGCCCTTGTTTAATAATTCACAAGTTTACCTTTGAGAAAAAGGCTTTTTTAGAAACTTTACAGTTCTCATTGAGCTA
Source organism: Pimephales promelas (assembly GCF_016745375.1). Next base: position 6,677,431 of record NW_024121188.1, read on the forward strand.
AAAGTGCCAGCAGCCTCGCTCTCAGACAGATGTCAGAAAGCTTTTGGACAGAAAACTGGTTCTGATCCCATTACACAACAAAGCGGTCACCCTAAATGAAAACTGTGTTGATCCAGAGAGCTGTGGTAACCACCACTGTGTTGATGTTGAGACTGCAAATATTAAAAAGCTGTGTAGTTCCCAGTAAGGAACTTCAAATGTGATTTCCTTTTAGTGGTGCTCATCTCTTTTACTTCCACTGCTGCGTTGTAGCTATTCCCAACTAGGTTGATGGCTGATTTCAAATGTGTTTGTTTTGCTGCTGCTAATTATTGGCACTGCTAAGTTTGGTTGAAAACACAGCCCTCTGCATTTACTAATTAAGCAGTCAAATATATATTATGTAAAAAAAAAAAAAATGCAAACATTCCTCATTTACGTATAAGTACAAAGAGATAATAAAGCAGCCCAAGTGGGTCATAGGTGTTTCATTATAAGGGTTTCCGCGAGTGTTAGTCTGTGATAGTGCCGGGCTAATATAATGCAGTAATAGGCAAATTAAGCAATTAGGCAAATTGATGCAATTCAAGAGAGAATAAGACGATCCAGAATGCCACAAATGCACTTTGCACTAAATTGCTGTTACCTTTGTCTAACCTGTCAAAATGAACCATAACGATCCCACATTATTGTACTTATATGAATACTTTCATTTGTTGGCAATATGACAAGCCATTGTATGGTCTAGAGTGAAAAAAAAACAATCAACTTAATAAATCATTTAAATATTATATTTTATCCAAAATGTATTTTCGATGCATTAAAACATTCTAACTGACCCACTGGTGTCACATGGACTACTTTGATGATGTCTCTATTTCCTTTCTGGACAAGGACAGTATACCGTAGATATTTTCAATGGAGGGACAGAAAGCTCTCGGACTAAATCTAAAATAACTTAAAACTGTGTTCCAGTTAAAACTGTCCTTAAAACAGATGAACGGAGGTCTATGCAGATGCAATTTTTTGCTATGCCTTTGATTACAGATTTCAACTTCGTTCTGGTTAACCACCAGCCAGGGCCAAAACAGATGATCGGTTTTGATTTTAACTTAAAACTAGGGCTGGGCATTGACACAAATGTCATGATTTACTTCGATTTCGATTCACAAGCTTGTGATTTGATTCAAGTCTGATTTTGAATCAATTCAATTTTGATTCAGTACCTACACCAAATTTTTCAATAGATGAAATTTTTAAACTAATGCTGTAAACTATACAAGGAACATATTGATACATTCCTATAATATTAAAGGTTAAAATTAAATGATTTTGATAGACTGCTATATTTAGATATCTTAAATGTCAACTTTATTAAAAGTCTTTATAACATTATAATACTTTTTTTGACTAATGAGAAAGTTTTAAATTCTGAAACTTACACAGGATGTTTTTTTTAATAATACTTCCTATTATACATGTCAAAAGATCAAGGGAATTTTAATTTCCAAGTTCATGTCCCCTTTAATCCAGATACATTTGAAAACAGCAAGTGTTTTCCAAAAGTTTCACGTTCACTGTGACATGTCAGAAAATGCTAAATCCACCAAACTGTGCATGCGTAAAACCTCATAAAAGTTAACTGATATGATATAGACGTAACAAGACATAATAAAGGTATCAATTAGGATCATTTTATTTAAACATCTCACCATTCACTGATGCGTCGAGGTCACACCCTGTCACCACTAGGCTATATGTTTGGTCTAAAACACAACTGATCTCACATTTTTGAGTACATTTTTGTCATCTTTGCAGGACTGTGATATGAAGAGTGTGCAAAGAAACACATTTTAGTAACTGTGAAAGTGAATGGGAATTTAAAAATCAATACCGCTTCATCAAAATGACAGTCTATTAAAATCAAGAATCTATATTTCTAAACCAGCCCTACATAAAACAGTGCAGTTAGTAAAAAACAGTTTTATACAGCCAATTTAAGAACTTAATTTGGTGCTTGGGGAATGTCAGTTTTGGACCCTGCCTGCCGTTCAGCTAAAGCACCTACTGTTTTTGAGCATTACGCTCCAAATATTCAGAACAAAATCAATAAACATCACCTTCAGTGCAAATGGAATTCCATCTTAATATTAAAAGCCAGGGAAAAGGTCTTACAAAGGGATACTGAATTCTCAACATCATCAAAAGAAAGTCAGCAGTTAAAAAAAAAAGAAGAAGAAGAAAAGAAAGAAAGAATAAGTTCAGTGTACTGGGACTTTTTAAAGTAAGGAGAGTTTGGACTCCTTCCACAAAGTGTGAGACAAGCAAAAATCTAACATCACAGCTCCAGCACTTCAAAGCCGTGGCAATGCCTCCCCACAGGAGTGGCCTTGGAACAGATCGTCTGAGGAAAATGCTGTACAGCAATCGTTTTGTCGGCCTCCAGTGACGTGTTAAAAAAAATCTCCAGAGTAAAAGACCACCCGAAGAAGGACACAAAGATAGCACATACATCTGAAGGTCTTAGTGAGCGTCAGTCTCAAAATAATCAGTTTGCATCACTGAATTTGAAACCAAGTTTAACCTCTATTAGAAAGAAAATCTACCATGCTCTAAAATATCAAATTTTACTTATAAAATCTTCATGTTCACTTATAGGCTACATATGATTACAATCTTAGCTATAAATAACAACCAGTGTTGGGAAAGTTCACTTTCTACATGAATGAACTACTTCAAAGTTCAGTTCACACATTTTAAAATGAACTAGTTCAGTAGTTCATATACTTCAAAAAAAAAAAAAAAAAAAAAATATATATATATATATATATATATATATATATATATATATGTAATATATGTATAATATATATATATATATATATATATATATATGCTAATATCTGGCATGACAACTCTCTGGAGATTGGTATGGTAAGACATTGGCATGATAATGGATATGGCAATGTTAATGTATTTGGTCTTTGTGGAATAGATCTGCTATGATGCTGCAAAGCAAGTACATGAGACTTGAATTAACCCCTGTACAGATCTACACAGCTGGAGCTGGGGAAGGGAGAGTGTGTACTGAAAGCGTGCAGCAGACTGTCAACCGCAAACAATGCCAAGCATTTGAATGTTTGAGCAGCAAGCTCAATGCCCGTTGATGAAATAGCAACCAATCAGCTGTGCTATGCAAATAATTACATAATTTCTACCAATAATTTAAAGAGACCTATCAGCCTGCATCATCTAGAGTTTCATGTCAGAACTATATTTATATATAATATATATATTTATATATAACATAATTTCAATCGATTAATCGAGATTAATCGCATCGAAAATAAGTCTGTGTTGTTTACAAAATATATATGTGTGTATATTTTGTGTGTATGTATTATATATATATATATATATATATATATATATATATATATATATATATATATATGAAGAGTTCAGATGCAAAAGCCTCTAAATGCCATTTGAAATTTTCTTCTAAAATGACCATTTTTATCAAGTTTGTATATTTAAGTTCAGTAATTTCACTTAAATGACAATTAATAGGTAATAATCATTGCCAATTAAGTGAAATTACTGAACTAAAATATACAAGCTTGATAAAAATTATCATTTTAGAAGAAAATTTCAAATTATACACAGTGCAGCCACATATATTATTGGATGCAACTAATCACGATTAATCATTTGACAGCCCTATATATATATATATATATATATATATATATATAAACATGACAAATTCATACATCTATTAAATTTATATAATTCTTTAACACCTGACTGTGTGTGCCCAGTTCTAGGAAATGTTTCTTTAAATGGGAAACTGATAAAAACTATTTCAAATGACACAATATTTAATCCACAATGTTTCAACTGTCCATCCATCTTTTCTGGCCCTAATAAAATCACTGCCTGGTCCTCAGGTATCACGGCATCGGAGAGAGATGTCAATTCAATGAAACATAACACTGCTGCTCAATCACCACAACACAAGGTTATAATGACCCTAATCGTTATAGCTCTAATGAGGTCCTATCAAAATCAATCATCATTTCTAAGCTTGTTTTAATGGCATACTTATGAACACAATTAAATCAAAGCATTCAATTTAAATAACAAATTATATCTACCCATATACCCGAACAGGTTATGCTCGGAAAGCTTATTGGTATGCATTGCGTTATATAGCTGCATCTGTGGGTAAAATATAAGGGTTGGAAGTCTCTCCAGGCAAAAGGGATTTCTAGCCATGTTAGAGAGTATAGCAGCCAAACAGAACCATCAATACTAGCTGTCTGCTCCAGGCTAATGCAAACCCTCACAGTTTCAAACACAGATATACATTTAGAGAAGCTTTAAAGCAAAGCCCCATTACACAAAATATTACACTAAATGACTGCTAGTGCTATGACACTATCATCATGGGCACATCTGATTCCATGTGCTATTACTTAAACCTTTTTCCTCAAGCAGTTTTGCTTCATGCTACAAATGAATGTAGACACCACAACATTATGTACATGAAAAATATAAAATGTGAATAAAACGTAAAGATAAACTATTAGAGCTTTCATCGAATAATTTGAAACAAAATCTCTAATATCAGTTGATATCTAGCATCTGCCTAATTTAGTTAGCATCTAACAATTTGAAGTCTTTGACATCAGCAGCAACATTCAACATCCTCCCTTTTAAAATGTGACAAATCTGTATGCTATTCTTGCTAAACTCAATTAAAACAGACCAGCGACCATTATAGAGAAACAATGTCCTACAATAAAGACGAGAAGATTTTCACTCTTAACGTGGCCAATTACTTAATCGTCCAGCACATTAGCACAATTCACCAGTCGGATTGAGATACTGAGAGAAAATTAGGGCAGCTACAGTAATTATTCAACAAATTGAGCTTTGAGCGACACACACACACGCGCACACACACAAAAACATTTGTATTCTTATCTATGGTGAGCACTCACACACTGGGATCGTTCTTGTGTGATTTTAATATCTTCATTCATTTCGATTGTATGTTGGTACATAAAAGGGAATCCTTCGGTTCTAATGCTGCCCCTCATTAAAAGGATGTTTAAAACAGTCAGTGCTTGTGCAGGCATAAATAATTCCAACCTTTAAAATTTTCAAGATGATGGCTGCAGTGGGACATAGTGTTGACTTCTGTTTGGCCCTTCAGGACAAAAGAAAATTACTCACACTGCAGAACTTCCCTGCCCAAGACAGAACCCAACTGGGGGAGCAAACATGGGCACAGCTATGGAATACAAAGTAAACTTCTCGCCACTGTGTTGTTTGATGCCTGAAAATATAAATAAGTTAAAACCATGCCAAGTTTCACAGATTTGTATCATAACATATAATTTCATCTCCCTTGCTGCATGTTAAAAATCACAGTTTAAACAAAAAATTCATGAGAAACCATTCTGGCAAGCAGTAGGCTTTATGACATTTTCTTGTTGTTCTTTTTCATCATATTTTCCATTGATCTCTAAAACACAGGAGCAAAGAAAGATGATACATTCATGCTAGTTCCGTTTGAACTTTTCCAAAAACTCTTCTTATCAGAGCAATAAATTGAGTCTTGAAATTTTTCCAGTTACCTAACCCGCCTTCATGAATAACAAGTATAACTAGTAGGCCTAGTCGTAAATTTTTCACCATTAGTCGACTAATTACACACGTTTATATACATTTTACTACTTAAATATATACTGGGGGCAACAGAAAACCATAATAAGCCTTTTTATATAGGCGTAATATATAGCCTAAGAGTGAATAATTATTAATCTTGTATGTATGACCAAAAAAGGAGTATTTTAAGTTGCTTCCCCTGTTTTCAGGTAAAAATTCAAGTTACCGTCTCCATGTCAAGCAGTAGCGTGCAATACTTCCACACTCTGCAAAAACATTTGGAAATGCGTCTAATAACGCAAATTTATGGTAACGTTATCAAAAGTAAAGTTGCTACTACTTGCATGTTTCAAATGATAAGCCACATTTGAGGTCGATGAATGACAGACGAACATTTGGATTTCCTGCCCGGCACACAAGGACCCGCTGTTAACGATCTGTCCTTCGCGGACTGCTTGAACTGTAGGGCGGTCAATCTTCCTCTACAATACTATTCGAATTCCATTCCTTATTTTATTTAATATTCGAATAATATACGAATATTAAATGCTAAAATTTATCCTATTATTAAAACTTACGACATTATACATGCCTATGAATAGCCAATGCCACTATAGCATGTGGTTGTTGTTACACATTCGGTCCACTAGAGGAACATCTAATACATATATTATTCATGCTGAATGTGGTTGAAGCGCTTCCGATGGTTTTCGGCTGATATCTCCATGAAAACGCCACCAAAAATTCAGAAACTTTTATATCGTTCTTTTCAGTTCGACTAGACGGTTCCAACAAGCTCGATGCGCACCGAATTTCGCTTCACAGGCGCTTTGGGGGGCGCTTTTCACGTCGTTAAACATTTAGGCTACCATTTTTGACAGTTGTTATGATGATACACTGTGGGTAACGTGCACACTTGTGTTACGATTCAAAAACTTTACTGTTCAGACAAAACAAAGGCATTTCATTTTCACATGCGTGTAGCTAAAAGGACTTTGGTGTAAGCCAAGGCGGCGAAAAGGCAAGATTGCATTTAAAAGGAAAAAATACATAAAAAAAGAAATATTCTAACAGTAACTTCAGCATTCGAATAGTATTGATTTTTTTTTAATATTATAATTATATTTGAATTTCGGAATTCGTTCCAACAGGCCTAGTGAACTGTGAAGGTTTTTTTTCCCGCGATTAACCAACTAATAAAAGTTTGGTCGACTAAGTCTCTTCTTGTCGATTAATGTTCAGTCGACTATTAGGGAGCAGCTCTATAGAGTTAGAAATGTAAAAAGCGGACCCAGTTGAAAATCATCCACCTCTGGGTGCCGTTCTGGATATGTTGGCCCAGAGTCCAACGGAAAGCTCTGGCTCCCATGTCTATTAAAGGTCACCAAAAGTCAAGTTTTCATTCGCTTTCTATTGTCCTCTCTCTCCCCATTAACTCTGAAAATTGTTTAATCCAGATGGGCAATGAAATTAACCTTTTCACCCGCCAGCCTGTACATCAGTGCCAGGAAGGCAAATCACATTTTTAAACTAGATAAAGTGGACCTGACTCTCCCTAGACCTGCAACCTTACACATTTGAAGGGTTTATCACTCAATGTACAGTACAAAGCTGTGCTTTGCTAAAATAAGAACTCTATGAAAAGGTCGTTTTTTGGCTTAATTCAGCTGTCACCAAGGTATTGAGTATTGTCTCGAGCATCTACTGTTAGAACGGCACTCTAGCCTACAACTGTGTACTCAAAGGACTGAAACTAAAGGAAAAGAATGTGAAAGGACATGCTGACATTTAGTAAGCTGTAACTATTAGGTTATTTTCACTCTTGATTCAATTTTGTTGTCCGAATAGAGTTTGATTCTGCCCATGTCTTATCTTTTAAAACTCTATTATTTGGATCTAATCTGTGGTACATTTGCGTTATCAGTGTGGGTCCGCCATGAGCACCAGCAGCAGCTGTTTACCACTGTAACTAGGTAAAGACTCAGGAGGAGAAGATGCCAGTTTCACTCTTATTGAAGTATTTGTCCCTTTGGATTTACCGCCACAATTTCACAAGCACTGGATTCTGTCCGTCACAGATATGAGATGCTCTACGAAGAAAATAATTTATATGGAAACAATGCAGTGAAGTATGATAACTACAAGCAGGAGCATGCATAAATTGTTAGCCTCATAGCATAATTGCTAGTCATTTAGTGTTTTTTTCTTGTTTTCCAAAGACATTGAAATATGACTTAGGCAATTATGCTATGAGGCTAACGAAATGCAAATTGCACGTCATCAATAACGGTTTACTTTTGCTGCAGATCGGAAACCTTACCAGAGTACACAATACCATACAGCAGGCCATCTTTTCAGGTGCCAACCAACTGAACAAGTTCGTAAATACACAGCCCCAAGTCTCTATCAATACCAAATGAATTTCTATTGATTCTTGTGTGCTCAGTGTGTGTGTGTGTGTGTGTGTGAAACGCCCCGGCGGAGTGCAGTCGATTCAACAGAAATACCCTTTTTCCACCATGTTCAATTCCAGCTGAAATGACACTTAGCCAGGCGGATATGTAGCTGGTGAGGATATTCCTGTTTGAAAGAACCAAGTTAGCCCGTTACCAGGGGACTTCCCTTCACCTACCAAAGAAAATGTTAACAATTTATCATGGCACTGGAGCCTGAAAGTTCGGGGTCCATCTATTTTGTGTGAACCTCAGCTCTAATGAAACATTGTAATGTCAGCAACCAAGCCTGGCAGGGACTAAAGCTCACCCACTTCACATGCTTTAATAAAGAGACCAGGAATACAATATTTTCACCCAAAGTGAACTTTCAAATTTCGACATTGTACTAAAATTTCATGTAACCTGATGATGGATTGGCAACAAGCATCTGACAGAAAATCTATGGCTATTGCATTTTTCTTCTCATTAGTTTTCATCCAAATGGGCCATTATGGTACAGTCCCGTCAGCAATTTGGGTCACAAGAAAATGGCCATTTAAAGAGCTGCTCTAATGAGAACTATGCCCAATAAAATGGGCTAAGAACTGTGGTTTCGGGCCGTGTGACATGCATTCCACACCGTTAACTGATACCATAGTCAGCAGTTTTATTTGGGTGGATATCACGTATAACATCCCTAGAAATATTGTCTCCTTGAAGGCAACTATTTCTTTGCTTCATGAAGTTATTTCCGGATGTTATTTGCTGAACACTGGTAAATATCAGCATGCATTTAGACATTGAATACCAGACAGCTTAGTGGATTATCATCTATTTTCCCTGAAGTCATCAAAAACAAACTTGTACTCCAAAACATATTAGTCATTTCCTATGTAAAATTGATTGGATTGTTATAAAAAAGGTCACCTCAGGTCATTCAAATGATTGCTTACATCTGAATGCTTACAATAAAAAAGTAACAAAAAAGTTTTTTCAGTCAGAAAAAAGTAATACAGGTTTGAAATGACATGAGGGTAAGTAAATTATGAATTATATATTTGGGATATCTGTCATGTGACTAAATCATTGAATTTTGGTATCAGATTTTTACCCATCCACAAATTTCACAAATCTGACATAAATCACAAAACAAAATACATACAGTATGCATCAGATATAATCCAACATCCAGAAGAAAAAAAATTGGCTCAAGCTGTTGTGCATCCTGATTTCCGGTAACTCTATAACACGACTGACCCGGGCATCTTACACTGATTCATTCTCATCCACTGACTGTACTGTAATCTTTTTAAAAGTCAGTCACACTTGCTGAGTCTGCACTTCCTTTAAAAGGCTTCACTTTCTAGGAGTGATGATTGGGGTCCTCAACAACCTTAAGCCAAAGACCATGTTTAACTGCATTAGCACATTATGAGTAATGAGTAATGCACTACATATTAACAAATCAGTTTCATGCATCGAATTATTACCATTTGCATTTTACAACATGATCAGCCAGACTGCAGCTAGTCAGAATCTTCAGCACAAATTGTTAATTTAATCAGGCCTAAATAGTAGGAATTAGTCTTGAAATGTGCTTTTTTTTTCTCAGCAGGACAGATTGCTCCATCATCGTAAAAATGGGAATATTAAGGGCGTTTTTGGTAAGCCTATAAAGTTACAAAAAAGGACTGACTAATACAGCAAGAAATGGGATTTTGTAAAACAGCAGCTCTGTATAAGAGTGCTGCCTTGGTATTTTTCCCAGGTGAATGAAGTCATGCTCCAGGGCCTTTCAGGTTCCCTGTTTATAATAGATATGCCAGAGCTTCTCACTAAAATTATTCATCACAGTTTTCTCTGCAGCTTTGTACACATGAAAAGAAAAACGGTAGGATCATGCAGGGCTCTATTTTAAACGTAAAAATTGAAGAAAGACTTTAAAAAAAATAGTATAGGCCAATAGTACAAAGTCGCTTTTAAAGCAAAATTTTTTAATAGAAAATATTGAATGTTGTTTATAACAGATCACCATAATGTGCACTGCTGGGGAATCCACTTAGAAACTATAGCTACCAAATCTACTTATAATTTAAAGTAGGTCAACTACAGTCAAGCTTCTCTCTCTCTCTCTCTCTCAACACACACAAAAAAAACAACAACACAAAGCCCAGACCTGAAACTCTATTGAACACCTTTGGGATGCACTGAAACAAAGAGGCAGATTCCAACACCAAACATCAGTGCCTGACCTCACTGATACTCTTGTGTCTTTGAACATTTAATTTCAAAAACAAAGCAGAAAAATAATGAATCCCTCCGTTTTTCTGCTGTAAAAGCTTTAGTTCTCCTGGGAAGACCTTCAACTATAGATGTTAGGGATTAGCTCCAATTTAGACTAAAGAGCATCATTGAGATCAGGCAGTGATAGTGGGCGACAGGGTCTGGCTTGTCATCTGTGGTCCAACTCATTTCAATGTGTTTAATAGGTTTCAGGTCTGGGCAGACCAGTCAAGTTCTTCAACAACATAGAAGAACTATCCGTCATCACAGAACTGTACTGGAATAGAAAAACCTGTTAATTTGAAGGAGGTGTCCAAATTGGCCATACAGTGCATGAGACAGAATGTGTTTGATTAGTGCTTTGGTTCGCTTGGCTGTAAAGCTGTGGCCGCAATACTATGTAATGGCGGGTTTTGTCACGCTACCCTGCTTCTTGTTGGAAAGAGTAGCTTGTTAGTGGACAAGCTGAATAACCATGCTATTGAAAAATGTGTGTACTATTACTATTTATTTAATTACCCTTTGTAATGAGTTACTCCCCAAAGCTGACAATATGGCTTTGAAAAAATATGGCAGGTGATAACTGGCATCTATCCTCCAATGGCTTCGTAAATGTAGCCCTTCAATGAGATTTTGACCAATTGAATACAAAAAGGGCAATCAGGCAGAAAATGGCTCAATACAACTGGCTAGCTTTGCAAGAGTATACCATTTCCAAAGACACAATATAGTTATTGTCGAGCGGGCAGGGTAGGTCCAACAGCACGTCTTAAAAAAATAAGGCTCATCCAAAAATGAAAATATTGCCACTACCCTAATATTGTTCCAAACCAAAAGACCAAATTGGACCGACCGATTCACTGTAAAGATCTGATTTAAAAGAATGTTTCATTCATGAAGGAAGATTTTCCATGAGTTACAACTTTAATTTCGGTCACACAGAGCTACTGTACGTCTTAAGATCACCTGAAAAATCGTGTTGGCCACTTTTATGAAGATATTTTAAAGTTGAGATAAAACAGAGGTAGCGACAGAGCTCTTAACATAAATTCAGTCAGAAAAAGAAAATTAAAGAAAATTAAAAAAGGGGCAAGGGCTTGCTTTTATCCATCAGTTGTTGATTAGATTAAGGCACATCTGAGAAAGGTGGAGGGTTTAAGCAGACAAAATGATTGGAGACATTGGGCTATATGTTACCAAAATCTGTTCTTTTGTTGGACAATTGAGTTATGACATTGATTAAAAATGTCAAGGTCATTCAAATTAAACATGCAGAGATGAATAGTTCACAAAAAGATCAATAAGATTTAGAAATTAGATCTAGTAATTTCATGCTGGCTCATTCAAAGCCTGTTCATTGTAACTGTATAAAAAATTCTTCCTTTTTTGTTCTGTGGAAGAAGAACTTCCATATGAGTAAATGATTACAGAATTGTTGTATTTTAGACTCTTCTGAACGTTCACATCGCTCATTACTGGTCCATTAAGCAGTCCCTGACATCAGATGCAGCTCTTTGAAGGCCAGAGTGATTTACTTGGCAGTTATTTCCATCACTTAAAGGGTTTAACACATACCCCAATAAGATTTATAAAGTTACAGCACAAAAATGAAGTGCTGACCTGCAGAAATGTTCTGCTATATCTCTGTGACAGTGGCGCAAAAAGTGGGTATGCGCTATATGCGGCGCATAGGGGCGCAGTACAATGGGGGGCGCCAAAGCGATGGTAAAAAATAAAAAAAATAAAAAATTATATATATGCTATATTGTGTTTCTATATGTAGCTGCCGTTGTGCGTTTCTAAATCATTTCTGCATTCCTTCAATGTTATATAAAATTTTAGAGGACTAACAGCCAGACTAGAGTAGACGCCCTCATGGAGAAGGGGGGCGGGTGAAATCGCGAGCGGGCGGGGGCGCCGTGAGCGCTGAGCGAGCAGGTACAAGTAGTGAGTTGTCGTCGAAAAAGATGGATAAAACAAAATGCTGTGGGGCTAAAAATAGAAAAAGAAAGAGAGAAAAGGAGATGGCATTTCAATTGATGCGACAGCAGCTAAATAACTGCATGCATTGCTGAAAGCCAACAGGTAGGATTTAAAATGTGACATCCAGGCATGTAGGCTATCTATATCTCGGTGGCCATCGGGACTACCGGGAGATTCCCGCTGGGCCGACGTGCTTTTCAGACAATACATTTCATCCTTTTTTAATTTATTTGTCTTAACGGCCCACAAAACTCATACATTTTGTTTGTTGTTTGTTTTGTTTTTTGCTTAATTGGCGGCGCTGTGCTGGTGTAATGCATTGGTCAAAAAAAGTCAGCTTTAGTTTTTTTTTTCTGACACACTGGCCCATGAAACAGTCATTATGCGCAAGTATCTTTCAAGTAGCCTATAGAAATGAGTGCAAAACTAATTATGAAAGTTTCCTTTATTTTTCTGTGCATTTGTTTTTCAATAGCCTTTATGGCAATTACTATCATGGGATTAATATTATAACTATTATTATGTAGTAGTGTAATGTAGACAGACACTAACTAAAAGAGGTTCAAATTTTTCTCTGTTTAATTTGCACCCTGAATATGGGTTGGAGCTTTTAATTTTGAACTCACAAAATGCACCAGACTGCTGAATTTAACATTACAGAACACAACATTTTCTTACGGGGGAGCATGCCCCCGAACCCCCCTAGAGAAACAGAGGTCCACCTACCACAGTTTTACCTAAAATCCAGTGTGAAACACTGGTATTGCTGTTCCAATGGAGCTTATAGTTTTCTTAGGGGGGTTCATCAAGGTGGAGTAGCTATAGTTTAATTGTGTTAATAAGCGACAATTTTGCACTTATTTTTTTATGTTAGCTCTCATTACTCACTTATTACTCAGCACACTTACATTACATTTATTTTTCGCTAAAATTGTTGCTGCATACCCCTCTGAAACTGGGTAGTTGCGCCCCTGCTCTGTGATATCAGAAGATGAGTTTGTATTCAAACAGCAATGACAGCCCAAAAGCACCGGACAGGATGGATGGCCGGGCTGATAAGACCGCTTGCTCATCTATCTGACTCCGCTGTGCCCACATACCTCTTCAGCTGTTTTGCCGGAAATATTGTTGCGCTCCAAATGATATTACAGCCAAACACAAGGTTGAGTAATGCACCATGAAAATGAACAACACATAGCTAAGCGGATTTGTAAAAGGTATAGTTAAAAATACCTAAAAATGAACATGATGTTATTTTCTCACCCTCGTGTCACTGCTCCTTCAAAATTCTCCTTTTGTTTGGAACGACATGAGGGTGAATAAATAAATGACAGAAGTTTCTTTTTTTGTGTGTGTGGGTGAAATACTTCTTTAATCTGGGAAGGCTGACTGATGAACAGTGTGTTTTAACCAGGCTGGCTTACTGCTGAGCTAAGGCAAATTAGAAAATATATGAAGGAATTCTACAAAACAGTCATCATACATGGCTCTTAGCAGATTTTCTGCTTCTCTATGCTGTTGGATTTGCTTTTATGATTCAATCGCAGGAGTCATTTTTGCAGTCAGAGAGAAAAACATGATCAGCACCGGCTCGCTTGCAGTTTCATAACGGCTAATGCTCACGCGATTTAAGCTCATTGTTCCGGCTTTCTTTGAGATTACATCCAACCAGGATGAATCAATACAGTAATATTGCATTTATTCGTCAAATCCTTTTGTTAGGGAAGACTTTTCACACATCTGCCTAACTCGGCTGTCTTTCTGCAAAGAAAAAAATGAGGCAGGGAGGGGGGGGAAGCAGTGGTGGTGCAGAACGCATTTAAATCCGCCCATTTCCTGTCACCTTATCTCTAGCTTGTCTTTGTTCCCGTCATACACTTCCCAAAGGCACCCAGCAAACCCGACCTCATTTCCTGTGCTGCTTCCTGTAGGCCTACAGGCCTTAAAACCGGTGAGGAATCATGGGATTTTAGAAGAAAAACAAGCTTAATATTCTTTGGTTACTAAAGACCACACTATAAGCTAGCTACTATTCTTTAAAACTTAAGTGAAACCACAGGCATTTTTATAATGATGCAGGCATTATTTTACTATATATTAGGGGTGTAACGGTTCACAAAATTCACGGTTCGGTACGATACACTTGTGTCACGGTTCGGTTCGATACAGTTCGCTACGTTTACGGTACTACGCTTACATTACATTTGCCATTTGATGCTGGGCAATGTTGTGAGCGCACCTACATTTGAAATAACAAAATTTTGGTCAGCAGGAAAAATGGTTCAACGAACCGTTCAGTTCAAAAATGCGTACCGAAAACCGAACCGAAAGCCTCGTACCGAACGGTTCAATACGAATACGTGTATCATTACATAATATATATATATCAGGGCTGTGAAAGGATTAATCGTGATTAATCGCATCCAAAATAAAAGTTTGTGTTTACATAATATATGCGTGTAGTGTGTAAAATTACTTTGTATATATAATTTATAATTTAATAATATATAATTTTGTGTAAATATATATATAAAGTATATACATGCAAATATTTCTTAAATATATACCACACATATTATGTAAACAAACTTTGGATGCAATTAATCGCGATTAATCTTTTCACAGCCCTAATATGTATGTGTATATAATATATACTGTATATATAATAGAGCCCGACCGATAAAGGATTTTGAAGGCCGAAACCGATACAATTATTTGGTTTTAATATCCGATATTCCGATATATCGGCCGATGTATATATATATATATATATATATATATATATTTTTTTTTTTTTTTATTTTTTTTTCAGAAACGCACAACAAAACAGATTTCCCTAACATTAGTTATTTGTATTTATGTATGAGTTATAACTAAAATAATATGATAATGCATTTTAAAAAGAAACTTGTTTCTTTTATTGTCGCAATAGAACAGAGGAACCAAAGCTCATTAATGTTAACGTTAGCGGTCTTACACTGATGATAGTGGCATTAGCTAGCTTAGTGGTTAGCTAGTCTATGATGAGCCATAATTTAACAATGGATAACGTCTTACTGCAAATTGTAAAATATACATTTTCAATATAACAGGCCAAGGAGAGATGACATGCCTCATTGCTACTGTCATGTGCTATCAAAGAAATACTTCAGTCACATTGTCAAAAGTTAAAAGGACAGTCAGCCAACTACACTGCAACAACGTTTTTTTTTTCTTTTTTTAAAAATATTCATTTATCGGCCATTATAACTGCCGATACCGATAGTGTGGAAAATGCCTAATATCCGTATGCATAATGCCGGCAGGCCGATATTATCGACACAAATAATTTTGTACAAATGTTTGGACATACTAACATACTTTCATTCTAACTACTATTTCTATTTCATCACACTGCAAATGACAATTTGAAATGAAGGCACATTGTGGGACACAATATTCTGGCAAACCTGGGTATTCCTTGCATAAAGAAATGTACACACCAAGTATACATACTAAACAGAAACAGAACGAGCAGTTAGTATGCAGGCATGTGAGCCTGCAATCAGAACAGCCCTTGACTCTTGTTGGGTTAAAAGCGGTATCAAGCGATTTGAAAAGACGATCGTTTGCACCAGCTGGTAAAAGCGTGTGGCCAGTGCTGAACTTCCTGCCTCTGCTTTGAATTTTTGCCGAATGTGTGTGGAGAGCGGGCTGTTTTCAGAGTCATTAGCAGGTGCTCCAAGCATACAGACAGTCTCTGCATGAGGCTTTCCCCAGGAAGCCAAAGATGAAATGGCACAAATAATGAGGGGCATTATCAATCACTCGCAGGAGGTGGCTTACTCACATCCACACGAGATGAGAGAGCAAGATGGGTGGAGAAAGAGAGAAATCGCTGTTTTATTTAACCGTTCAAGAAAGCTTGACATGTACAGCAGTGCTGTGGGTAATATCAGCAGGAGCCCCCACAGGATAAAACCAAATTACCAAGTCTGGTTTACGGCAAGGCAAACAGGTTAAACAGCCCATGGTGCCTTGTTAAAAACCTTAAAACATTTCCCAGCAGTACTCAGATTCATTAGATAATGGGTATGTTTGCAAAACGTATCCAGGAGATAAATTCTACAACTCCTCAAATATCATGAGTAACAGCACGAGGATAAAGAAACAGCAATGTTTTTCTAACACACCCAATAAGTGAGCAGACAAACTTACTTCAAAACCCTCGCACCCTTCCAACTATCCAGTTCGGTCATCTCAGGAGAGAATATTTCACAATATTTCTGTTTTTACTGTATTTTGGATGCAGCCTGGCCAGAAAAAAACAGCTTTGTGACGAGGTAAGGCCAACACACACACCATAGGCTGGTTTAAGCCATATAAATGTATGTATCGCAACAATGCTTCTTTTCTTTTCATGTAAAGAAAGCAATCTATTCATTCCGTTAATTCCCCACAAAAGTGATTTTCATTCTCTTTCAAACACCAGTAAATACGTAGAAATTAAAGGGACATTAGAACATGAGCAATTCTGCTATGGTGAAAATAATGTAACCTCTAGAACCCCAGCAGCCCTGACATAATCACATGCCTGCAGAAACGAGCTTCTAAATGGAGCGAATACGACTTAAGGGTTCAGTACAGTTCAGGCCTGGTAAAAGTAGCCTGTCGGACACGCTCAACAGATGACATGGGATTAAAGAACAGACCGGCTGAAAATGCATAAAAACAAACCTCACGTTCTAATATTGAGAAAAGGGCTGAAGCAAAATGTCATTGACTACCTTAAGGCTTTAGCTGTTTATCTTTTTCTTTTTTTTTGCACGTTTAATATTCGTTACAAAAGCACAACTGGCAAACATAACCACATATCTCTGTCTTCATAAAGCAGGACATGCATAAATGACATTTTGACTCCGATCAGGAACATCAGGTTCAGAAACAGGATGTGTGAACTTCTCAAACACAATACTTCGCAAGTGGACATCCTGTTATCATCCATTGTTTACAACAGAGCAATATTTGTGCTTAAATAGGCCTATCCAAAGCTTTCCTGAAACATGCAAACATACTATTTACTAAATTACATTAGCCATTGAAATTTTTTTTTTTCATGTTGACATTTAATAAATTAGTGTTAAAAAGCAAGTGTTAAATTACTAGTGCTTTTTAAATATTAACATGCTATTAGTGAGCATTAGTTGTTGACAAAGATTATCTGAATGTAAAAAAAAGGGAAATGAGTATGCACAGGAAAAAAAAAAAAAAAAAAAAAAAATCAGCAGCCATTGCTCCAGTCTTCAGCGTCACATGATCCTTTAGAAATCCTGCTGATTTGGTGCTAAACTTTATTTTAAGGTTACTCAAAAAAGTACTGAGTAGTATTAATTTCCTACACTTAGTCTACTTACTGTAAAGAGTTATGGTTAGGTTTAGGGTTATTTGTAATTATGTCAAATTAGACAATGCCAAATTAAGAACTACGTCAAATTAAAATCAAGTGTTACCAACAATGTTGACATTTGTGCTGCCTAATATTTCTGTGGAAACCATGAAACAATTTTTGGAGGATTCTCTGATAAATTGTAATGTTCAAAATAACAGCATTTATTTGAAATAAAATGTATTGTAACCTTAGGTCTACAGTCACTTTTAATCAGTTTAATATGTCCTTGCTGAATAAAATTTGATCAGCAATCTTTATTATTTGGAATAACCAACTGTGTACACACACATTTATAATAGGGTGCGTGGCTGTGTTCAGAATTAACTGATTATCAAACTCATGTAAAACAGTACACAACTCTCTTCACTTGAAAGGACTCTGATTAACCAATAAATCCAAGCTCTCCAATTCACACGACATCGACAGACGCCGACCAAAGCAGCAAATCACCAGATTACAGTATATCACTTCTCAGACATTCCACGACCCAAGAAACACCGATTCAACATGTTCAACTGGCAAAAACAAGTGCCGACCAACACCAATAGATGCCGACAGGGGTAACACACTGATATGACGAAACCCGACAAAGTGTCTGTTGCCGTCTGTGCAGTGTGCATTCGCCTTAAAATTTATCTGACATCATCATGGGCCAAAAAAAAAAAAAAAAAAAACTCTCCTTGGCTTAATTCCTGAATTTAGATATACACTCAAATTTTCTTTCCCTGAGCTCTAGGAGCTTACCTTAAGGACACCTTAAGCTTGTACCTTAAGCAGTGTACACTCTGGCCACCAATCTTGCTCTTAAACTGATTCAGATAATTGGGGCTGTTCCCAAACCTGTGATTACAGCCTGAGAGAAGATCTCTGTGCTGTAATTTAAAGAGCCAAATCACACCTTTCAAACGTTATTACACAACATTTTCAAAACGATTCATCTAATGATTGTCTCAGAACCAGCTGACCAACAATGCAGCAGTAAATTTCCTGAACTTCAGTTTTCATCAGCGTGTCAAAGGATTATATCTTACGTTAGTCCCTATACCCTATATATTCACTGGAGTCATCGTCCACGCTGGCCTCCTGCTCCCTGGAACTCTGTCGCACAGAATGTCTACTTAACCTGTTACATAAATCCAAATTATCCTCATTAATCTCTGTCTAATTATTGAAAAGCCCAGGCTGAATAAGAGCAGTTATGCTAAATCGCCTCAGATGTTGGCA
This sequence comes from Pimephales promelas, assembly GCF_016745375.1. The sequence continues at coordinate 6,696,439 of NW_024121188.1, forward strand.
CAGGGTGAGATGATTTCATATCACAGCCTAATTAAAACGCCCCTGGGGAGCTTCTCTTCATCTACATGACCTTTGACTTTTGGCATACAGCAGTTCTCACCTGCGGCTCTGCCCTGGTTCACTGTTGCCCTGCAGGTGGCTGAAATGACAGAAGGGCCTCAGAGAGATGTATAGCAATGGGGTGGTGAAATTAATGATGGTAAAAAAAAAGTATATGCTTTGCTTCTGTGAACACTTTCTACCTCTGAATGTAAAGCAGTCTGACATTTCTAACAAATCACAGACTCAAGGACACCTTCATTGGAAAATTACAAATTAAGACATAAATAATAGTATTGTAATGTTACAGACTGTAAAATAACATTATTTTATAGTATTTTCCTAAGTGTAAATTAAGCATTTTTTTGTTTTACAGTAAAACATGACATACATTATATATATATATATATATATATATATATATATATATATATATAATGTATATTCCTAATATATATATATATATATATATATATATATTAGGGCTGTAAAACGATTAATCGCAATTAGTCACATCCAAAATAAAAGTTTGTGTTTATGTATGTAGCTGCACTGTGTAATCAAATATATATATATATATATATATATATATATATATAAACACACACATACAGTATGCTTGTATATATTTAAGAAATATTTTCAGGTATATAGTGTAGATAGATTTATATATAATTTATATTATATATAAATATTTTACATATAAATATTATATGTGATACATACATATAAAATAGATATAAATATTTTTTTCTTAAATATACATGCATGTGTGTATATATATATTTATACACACACAAAACAATTATACATAGTGCACCCACATATATTTTGTAAACACAAATTTTTATTTTGGATGCGATTAATCGTTTGACAGCCCTAATATATATATATATTATATTAAAATACATATAATAGTACTGTAAAATAAAATAGTTATTACTAAATTAAACTATAGTACATTTATTACTATTGTAATATTTCACTGTAAAATAAAAAAATGGCGTTTAAAAATTTAAATCGCAATTGTATTTTTAATCACAATTGTATTTTTTTCCCCAAAATTGTGCTGCCTCACCACTGATTTCAATTAATTACAACAAAAAGATATTTTTAGGCTTCATCAACATAAAGACACAAAATCAGAGACCTTCTCACAAGTGATCACAGGAGACACATTTAAAACGTATTTAATGGCAGCAATAAACAGTCGTGTCTCAGATGACCACTTGTGATCGAACTGTGAGGCGGATGTTAATACCAGATGCAAACAGGACCATAGAGAGTAAATGCACCCCAAGGAAGTGTGTTTGCAGGCCTGTAGTAAGAGCTAAAGGCTCTTAAGGCTTAACATATTGAGCATTATGTAAACAGACTCCCAACATTACTCATCACCGTTGTGGGAAGACCACGGTTAAATCTCGGATTAGTGATGTGGGAGGCTATTGTGGATTTTCAAGTTAGAAGCTTGACTTTAGCGGAAGTGTCTGAGCCAACTGCAGAACTCATAAATCAACAATGAAATTACCAACTTTCAAGACCCTGCGCCTCTCAAAGCTCGACTTCTAAACCTTGCTAAGCCTTAGGCAATCGTTATTAAATGCAAATATAACAGGAACACATTAACAGTGTGGTTCCCATTTTCATTAGAGGCGCAATAAGAACAAAATAAAGGGAACCCATTACAGATGAAGGCTTGTGCTGTGACGTTCCATGAAGCGGCGACATTAATTGGGAACCTGCTAGCAGTAGGGAGACAGCGGCGAGTAGTGACTAGTTGTGCTTTGACAGTTGGTGAAGCGCTCCCTTAATATTTTTGTCAAATTGCTCTGTTTGCTTCTCATGCAGGAAGGTGGCAAATTCTCACTTTTCAAAGCATCTTGAAGAAAGGCCTGTTAGAAAAAGCTGTAAAAAAAAAAAAAAAAAAACCCAGCACACAGCAAGCTGAATATTGCATCCCTTTGGATTAGGGATAAATAGACAGCATGCAGCAGATGCTTGGTGAATAGTTAACATTCAAGTTGGTTTTGTTTCAGGAGACAAAAGGGATTTTTTTTATATGAAAGAGGCCAAAAGGAGGATCCAAACAGCTATTGTTTACATGACTGGCAAAGCTTCTAATCAAAGCATTTGGACCACAATTCAAAACTGGAAGTATAGGGAGAAGTTAAAATCTAATTATGAGCTCAAACTATTAAAAGTATTAGCCAAACTGAAAGTGAATGGTATATTCTGAATGTACTTCATACACATAATTTGGTTCTTCAGTGTGCAAAAAACAGTTCAGTAAAAAAAGTGCAAACATCCTAATATCACATTTGAACTAATATCAGCAAACAAATCATAAGACATACTAAGATTTAGCTTGGGTTACAAATGTTTCATAAATTCAGAATCAGCCTCTCCTGCCGCTACTGTAATAACAGAAAATTGATTTATAGGTGGCTGTGGTTGAGTCAGAGGCTGTGAGTTGTGGGCTGTGATGAAAAAGAATGAGAAACAGTCCACCACATGGAAACTAGTTTTGTCCACTCACTTTATTGTTTAGGGTAGGACATCTGAATGCTACGGCATTACAAAATTATAATGTATGGTATTGAAAGTGGATATTTATTTTAAGATTTGCTAAATATTAGATTTAACAGTATTAAATAGAATATGCAATCATCCAATGCCAAAAAACCCTAATATCATCTGATAACCAATATGGTACCAATATATAGTAAATTTCATATTCAAAACAAAATAACCAAATAATGCTTTTTTTTTTTACTACCAATTTATCTCACCACTGTTGCCAGTCACAACAAACCAATTAATAACTTTATATGCATGGTCCCATTAAAGAGGTGAGCATCATTCTACAGTAAGCCAAGAGTTAAACGGATGTCTTATGGCAGTTGTTGACAAATTACCATAACTTAAAGCTGCAGTTGGCGTTTTTTCCTCTTTGACACCATTTCTGTTCGAAATCTGCAATTGCAGTCATTCGTGGAATTATCAAGGCAACTTTACATGAGTTGTATTCAACACCCTGGATATGTATTGGTTATGTAACTGGCTGGTTATATATTTTCTCAATTATGTATTTTGCATCATTTTTAACCCTAGGGCTAGGTACAGAGTTTGATACTTTTTAGGTACCGACCGAATTGCCTCGATACTATCGAGTATCGAAAAATGACTTATTGTTCGGTACCAGATTTCGATACCTAAGGGGTTAACTCGTTAAATCAGTACTCAAACAAATACATATGAAATGCACAACGACACAAAAACAAAAACAAAAATTGTTCCTTTATGCACTGGCTAAGGAGCATGAGTCAAACTGAAAAAACAAAGGTTTTCTGAGGTAATGTGTTATGTAATCTTGTTAAAATGGATTTCATAAAATTGGTATCGAAAAAAGTATCGTTCAGGAACCGGTATCGAAATTTTTTAAACGATACCCAGCCCTATTTAACCCCCCCAAAAAAGCTACGGACTGCAGCTTTAACCAATATGAAAACATATTAAGAACATTTCTATATTAACAATATAATCTGTTCTACAGTGAGAATTGGCACAACACCACATGGCAGTGTCAAGTGTTCACTGATCACTCGCTTATTACAATGCTACAGAAGAAGCATTTTAAAAATGATTACTACAAAGACCACACAGAATATAAACCATCAAGGCCACTGCCAGCAGCCTCAGCAAGCCAGGACACTCAGTAATCTAAAAGAGGGCTTTCGAGGTAGCTGTAAAGTACTGCCCTAAGGGTGAATAGAGCCAAGCAAATCTTCACTCTCTGTTCTTTCTCTCAGCCTCCTCAAGACAGCTCCTTCACCACCCCACCTTCCTCCAGCCAAGGCCCTGAGGGGCCATGTTTGTTCTACCATGCACAACAACCCACCAGGGCTTAGGATGAATGATGAACTGAAATGATTTTTTTTTACGAAAACGGAAACCAAAATTCGGTTTTCACTAGGCTACCTAAACTGAAAATAGCCAGTTTAAAGGGATATTTCACTTTGAAATAAATTTTTGGTATGTTTTAGCTTACCTCAAGGGCATCCAAGATGTAATTTCAATTTAGATATTTTTAGGTCAAACCGTTCTTGTCTGTCAGTCATATAATGCATGTCTATGGTCACCACCTCAAAGAGCATGCACAGAGAAGTCCAAATTAAACATCATTTAATGACTCATGAATGTAAGTACACATTGATGGCCTAAGACACGAAACGAGCGGATTGTGTGAGAAAACGAACAGTATTTATATAGTTTTTACCTCTTGTAAACACAGCCACAAAACGTCCGCGCCATCAGATCTCTTGGACGTGGCTGTGGCTACAAGAGATAAAAGCGATATAAATACTGTTCGTTTTCTCACACAATCTGCTCGTTTCGTGTCTTAGGCCATCAATGTGTACTTACATTCACGAGTCATTAAATGATGTTTAATTTGGACTTCTTTATGACTGACAGACAAGAAAAAAAATGTGGTTGCCAAAAATGATGCATCCCTACATTATTTTTACAGAAATTCTATGGCAATAAAATGTTTTGTATTTTGTTTATATTTTGGTTAAAATTATTCAACATCAGCAGCACAGAGGGAAGGAAAATCACTGCCACACATAGCCTTCCTATATTGCTTCAGATAACTGCCGCATTAGGGAGATGGAGTGAGCGGGAGGGACAGAAATGGTGGACGTTCGTTACACAGTCACTCACCTCCTTCAGCACCTGAGAGTGTGCTGTGCGTTGGGGCACTAATCTACACACCCCCAGGCAATGATTTAGAGAACCTTCTCTGGTGCTGCTGGATTAAATCTCTTGCCTCATGCACCCTGCCCTCTCCTGTCAGCCACTTTGAGGAGTAATGGGGCCAAATTGAATGCAGAGATTAGAAGCACACAACAGTCAGTGCTCCAGCAGATTTTGATGTGCCTCTCACAGGAGAGAAGTTGCACTCAAATCAAACTGTCATCGAAAACTTAGTGCTGTGCAGTGGGAGTTGGGCTTGCTACTTAGCTCTGCTGAAAGCAAGTGCCCATTTATCAAAGAATCAGAGAGCAGACTAAAGCACTTTTACCATTCTCTGTTCGAAGATTCATAAGAACTCTACAGAGCGGTGCACTCTCATGGTTTGGGGGTGGGGGGGGGGCTAAATTAATCAAATTAGACTCTGCAAGACACACATTTCATTTTTAAACAAATTCAACTGAAACACTGCTAAATTAAACAATGTTTGTATTATATTAATATTTGCTGAGAAAGAAAAGTGTTAACTTTCATAGGCAGGCAGACAAAACAACAGATATGTATCGCTGTTAGGGATGTCAACGATTAATCAACAATCGATTAATTGTCGATAACACATTTAATCGATAAAACTTATCGATCATCGATTAAGCAGGATCATGCGCGCCGGTGTGGTGAAGTGTTGAGTGAGTCCTACTGAATGACACACGCAGGAATGACTAGGGCTGGGTATTGTAACAAAATTTTCTATACCGATACCTTGACTTCGATACCGGTTCCTGAACGAAACCTTTTTCGATACCAATTTTATGTAACCAGTTTTAACAATATAAAATTACCTAAATTTTTATTTTATTTTTCAGTTTGTTGACTTTCACACTCATATTTTGAGTATAATGCATAAACTAGTGTTTTCCGCCACAGCCAATCATGCTGCATGCTTATTGTTTCACCGACATTGACAAGATTAACCACTTAGGTACCGAAATTTGGTACCGAAAAACAAGACATGTTTCGATAATCGATACTTTCGATACTTTAGCGCGTTCATCTCAAACGACAATGCACGACTAATAATGACTATTGGGACTGTCACTTTACACAAGATTATAAAGAGAACGATATTGTAATAAAACATTGTGCACTGTAAATTCTAATTTGTTCAATTTAATTAATAATATTGCTTGTAATCTGTTGCCACAATTTTTTTGATTAGATAAATTAATTTATTAATTTTTGTTATTAATATTTAATAAATTATTAATTTTTACAGTGTGAATTATTTATTTAATTATTATGGGAATTTGTGAAAATTGACATCTCTAATCGATGCAATGATGAAACAACAGGTGGACATTTCAATAATAAAAAAACATTCACAGAGGGATGGATATCTTTTGACGGATAGATGAAATGATGGATGTATCTACTTACAAATAGATGGATCTATGGATGAATGTACTGAAGAAGAGACGGACAAACCATGAATAAATAACCTACCTACAGTGAACAAATGACATATGGACAGTGAACAAACAAGGTATAGAATGAGTAGTCAATGAACGAACAGCAAATAGAATAGATAATTTACGGATAGCAACCAGCCAATGGATAAATGGATAATAGACAGGGAAAGATAGCCGGCAGAGAGCTGATGATGTACAGATGGAGGACATATCTATTGGCGGACAGACGGCCAGCGTACACAAAACAAATTGACCAAAAATGGACAGATGGGGTACAGACACATAGTAACCAATTAAAAATAACAAGCGACAGAATGGTAAACGTAATCTAACGGATGGAACACATCATGCATGAGTCAATGGACAGACTTGTCGATAAAGAAATATCAATCAATGGACAGAAAGACAGACAGACGGAAATATTAATTTAAAGACTAACAGACATATCTATCAACAAACAGACAAACTTTATTCCCATGGTTTCTGATGAACAATGAACAACCTCTATCTATAAGTACAACAGTCCTTGTCTCTCCATATTAAGATATTTCTTTTTGGCATTTACTAAATGTCTCGCTCATTGATGATGGATTGGTTGCTGTTGCTTCACAAACTACAGGCGAAGAGAGAGAGACAGACAGATCATTCATGAGTACGACAGTCCATTTCCAACACAGCGGGTGTTTCAACAAACCATAAAACCCCCAAGTGAAAGTCTATTAAAAGCATGAAGGCTGTTGGTTATCTCTGTGGTGTCCCATAACTATCAGTGACTCCACATAAAGTGCGCTTGGACAAGACAGGGCCAGAGGAGAGCAAATGTTAAACCTTAAAGCAGCATAAGTATTGGTTCTGTTTATTTAAATACTGGATAAAGGATAGATATTAAATAAATGGTATTATACTTAGCAATAGTGGCTGGCTAAAATCACAAGAGTACTGCAATGTGAGACACAATGTAATTTAAGTCAAAAATCAGAATGTTGTATACGCCTCATGCCACCATGAAGATTTTTAGATTGAAGAGGACGTCTACAGTTGAGAGCAGGGCAATCTCTTAAAATAACTGGGTCTCAAAGTTAAAGTTGCAATACATTGTAATTATACTTCCTTGCATTCAAATTCAAACTGCAATTGCGCATCAGTTTGCTTCCTCTATTTGAATTCAGAAATTGAGTTGGAAGTTAAACGACACTCACAATTCAATTCTGAATGATGCACAATCCTGGTGCAATAGAACAGAGCTGAGAGGTTGGGTCCCTCTTATTTATGGTCACTGTCAAATGTTTACAGATTAGGCCTAGTTCAAAATTTAAAGCCAGACTTTGTCAGATTCTTGGCCAGCTCAAGGTAAAATGCGCCATAGGGCTCCTGCAGGGATGCAGATTAGAATATGGAAAAACAGATCAATGTAAACTAAAGAAGATAATTAAGACTAAACTCAAGACATTAAGGTTTGCAGAGCCAGTGACTTTTTCAGTCATGACCCAAACAGTTGAGGGATCTATTCGGCACAATTAGTTTTCCATGTTCTCCACAAAACCTTTGACAATACATCTGTTCTGTTTAATCATTACAATTTATGAAATTCTAACAGCGTGTAAATCCAGTCTAATACATTTAGCAAGAGGCCGAAACCGATTCCAAGGTTTTTATGAAAAGTTAACGTGGATGTTAGTCTGGAAATTAGACAGGGCCGCAAACTGCACATTTTTCAATTTCAGATAAAAAGTGTGATTATGCCCGGACTCCAGCTGTGTTGCTGCCTCTGGCTACTGCAATGCAGCGATAAGAGTCTGCAATTGCAGGTAATGTAACTTCATTAGTAAAGAAGATGCAAAATTATCATAATGAATTATGACGATATCATGACAATAAATCCTGTTTAAATGCCAGTCATCAAATGACATTTCATCCCAAAATTAAAAGAACGAATTAATGAATAAAATGAGTGGTGGGTTATTTTAAAAAACAAATCAAGATTTAAGGCTATTTTGTACATCACTAAGCAATACAGCCAAACTTATTTCCCTATATTTTGGGCAGAAGTTTAGAAAATATATTTAAAAAAATTTCTGACCAAAACAAAACAAAAACAAAGAAATGACAAACCATTTAGGGCAAAGTAGGGGTGGGCTATTTAATTGGTTTATTTTATTGCTGCGTTGCTCAAGTTGTGATGTGAATGTATGTGGCGGTGTAAAGTATGTTGGGACGGATGTTGGGACCCAGTTATTTTTAAGAGATTGCCCTGCTCTCAACTGTACACTCTCAGAAAAAAGGTAAAAAAGCTGTCACTGGGGCTGTACCTTTTCAAAAGGTAAACTTTTGTCTATTTTAGGTGCTAATATGTACATTTTAGGTGCTAATAAGTACATTTTAGGTGTTAATTGTCCATTTTAGGTGCTAAGTACATTTTAGGTGTTAATATGTCAATTTAAAGTGCTAATAAGTACATTATAGGTGTCAATATGTACATTTTAGGTGCTAATAAGTACATTTTAGTAAGTGCATTTCAGGAGCTAATATGTACATTTCAGGAGCTAATATGCACATTTTAGGTCCTAATATGTACATTTTAGGTGCTAATATGTACATTTTAGGTGTTAATATGTACATTTTAGGTACTAATATGTACATTTTAGGTACTAATATGTACATTTTAGGTGTTAATATGTACATTTTAGGTGCTAAAATGTACCACTTAGGTACCAATATGCATCCTTTGGGTACAAAAGTGTACCTTTTGAAAAGGTACAGCCCCAGTGACAACTTTTGTACCTTTTTTTCTGAGAGTGTATAGACGTCCAAAACTAAAAATGATAGAATGAAATTCTAATCAGCCTACATTGTACAATACAATTTATACAATTCAATACAATTTATTCAACATGCAATTCAGTGCTAAACTTATACCGTGTGAAATATAACAATTTATTAGCCAATACGCCTTATTCACGGCAGCGCCATCTTTGATTTTTAATGAGAATGAAAGCGAGGCTGTGAGGGATAGATCTGCATCTCTTCAATGGGCTGTACTGTTATTTATTGTGTTTTCGGATTGTTCTGCTTATAAAACACTGGAAAAATATCTTTCCAAGAAATTTCAGTTGACAAAAAACTCCCGACAATGTAAGCTGTGGAAAATTGTAAGTAATCTGGCCGCTTTATTCAGCTTTTTACAGCGGATGCCATTGGAAACACGGTACGTCTATCCCTCACAGCCTCACTTTCATACCTGTCATGGCGCTGATCTGAATAAGGCCTATGGCTAATGACAGACGTTATTAAGTCGCCTAGCATGAAAATTTTCACATATGCAATGCAAGTGATTTACTCAAATTTTAGAGGGTTGTCGTCCCCTTCTTGCTCCGGCTCTGGGGCTTCAGCAAAACTAAAATGGACATAAAATATAATGGTCACTTGATTTCGGCATGACATATGAACCAGACACATTCTCGGCAAATTTATGAGAGCCACCTGTCAACAATGCATATAGATAATATAACATTCTCCTGGTACAAATGATATGAACTGTGAAATATTGACTCTCATTCCCAGTGTGTCCTGAGAGATCCACGGACGACTACTAAGCATCCTTTATGCTTGGTCTCAACAAGGCCAAACCCAAACCCAAATCACCATCAATCAATGTGGCTTGCAAGGAAGCATGCTTTCTCAGTAGGCTCCCCAGACAGAATCCAATAAAAGCTCCTCTTTGTCAGGTCTGGCTCATGCTGTAGGCCTTTGGTGACTAATAGCTTAGAGGCCCTGCTTATCAACGGTGGAATCAATCGTCAATTACAGTTTATCCCCGGTGTAAGGCATGGCTCATCGAAAGTTGTCCGTGGTTGTGGCAATTCCAAATCAAAGCATGAGAATATATTCCAGCCTCCCAAACAAGAACACAAATAAAGCAGTGATGGCAAATAACCAAGTAGCAAATCTTATGAACAAACATTGCTTCAAGAGGAAACAAATATTTTTCGAGAGATCATTCAACAACTGCCTCACTCGAATTTTTCATAAACTGCAATTTTCCTCATTTTAACACAACATTTCCCATCATGCTCTGGTAATTATGTTTAAATGCAGCACAAAGTGTTATAATCTGAAGCACCAGCCAGCTAAAACACAAAAAACTCAAACAATGGAGCAATTAAATGGAACAAAACACTAAGGATTTTTCCTTTTCTTTGCTCAGTGTGGTAAAATGCTGCTGGCAAGCTCAGACACAGATCATCTCAACCATTATAGGATATCTCTTGCATTGGTTACAAGATAGATGGTTTCCATTTAACCAGCTGATAATATCCCATGAGAATCCCTATCACAATATTACAAATGGAAGGCAACAGTCACCATAAAGTCAATTCTCTATACTAGGACCATCATCTCACTGCATCAAAGAATATGAATGAACTGCAGAGTAACTGGATTTTTTTTTTTAATGGGCCATTTAGATTTCACACTCAATACATTGAAGGTCTCTACTGTTGTTGCCTCCAGCTGTCCTCATACACCATAAACGTCACAGGGACAAAGTATGCAAACATTACAAATAATTATAATAATCACTTGTGGTACTGTAATAATAAATATCCAGTAAAATAACAAAGTCAAGTCAACAGAAGTTGACCAAAGTGTTATACACCCAAAATAAATAAATAAACAACAACACACAACTACAGTATGTGAGCATGAGCATGCAATCCGCCGACCTAAGCGACAGAGATGTTGTTGTATGAGGTTATGACAATTTCTACTAGAATTAAGCAAGCACATTATATCATTTTAACAGAAATCGTTTGTCTGGAACATGAGTCAACTATACAGTTTAGTATACATTATATAAAAATATTTGACCACAGAATACTGTGATTTAATGTCATTATTTTGCTGTGTTAGAAATAGAGCTAACATCCGCGATAAAACAAAATATTTTGCATAAAGCAAAGTTCAGGACGATTGATATTTATATAGCATCATGACACCATTTTTAATCTTGTAATTAGCGTAAAAAAAAAATATTTGAAGCTGGAAGTGAAATGAAGCTTATTTTAGTAGTTGCATTGTGACAGTTTCTATTACAAGCAAGCACATTATTCTCTTTTGGGGTGTAATATGACTATAACCACAAACCCAATTTAAAGGGATACTCCACTTTTTTTTTGGAAATAGGCTCATTTTACAACTCCCTCAAAGTTAAACTGTTGAGTTTTAACGTTTTCGTATCCATTCAGCTGATTTTCTGATATTTAGAAGAATATCAGTAACCAGACAGTTTCTGGTCTCATTGACTTCCATAATAAAAAGTGGAGCATCCCTTTAAGACGGAAATGGTGCTCTTTGATCAGCTTGTTTACAGAATTCATAAAGTAGGAGAAATATGCCACATATTGTCAGCCTTTTCACATACACAGCACACATTGAGACATAAAAAGACTTCTAAATCCAAATAAATAAACAGAGACACTCTCCTACTGCAAATTAACAATCATTATATAACTGTGAGCCCTGTCATCTCATTAAATCTTATACCATCTGCAACACACTTTTCCAGATCCTGTGAGGGTTCTTAATTCTGGAAAATGAAGCCTAAGAAATTTATGACAGGAGTTTCAATTTGCAACTAGTTCTGCACCAGTAAACAATATCCCACGTCTCTGCACTGCAACTAATCTGATCGATGGCATGAACTATAATAGTACAAAAAAAGCAATATTACTGAAATATCCACGGATCAGTAGATGGATGCATTTTCAAATTTCATTTCAATGCATTTTTCATTCATTAAATTGATATTTTCTTTTGTTGAGAACCTCACTGTAACCTCAATTTATGCCACAAATGCTATTGTTGGAGTTTAACTTGTATTGGACACAGACTATTCCTTTAAGCCTCAGATACCTGCCGTTTATTATACAGTCTTATGTAGCTTAAGCTTAATATATCATTTAATATACACAATCATATACAGTATTTTCAAGGGAGCAATTTTACCAGTCACATACGCCTTCGAAATGTCATTGCCTCACAGCAGATCTCATGTTTGTTTACTTCTCATCTTATTCAAATGGCAGTGCAACACATCCACCCAAAGGTTTCATAGTCTGTTCTCCACTATCTGAGATGGATGCCACTCCCTTATGGAAAAACACATCATAGGCGGCACATGTTCTGCTTATGCCCTGGGCCACTCTGAAATCCCATACATATACTTAATTATCCCTCACGCTGGAGATTGAAATGTGCCATTTGCAGTCTGAACCTGAACACACATTGTATGCCTGCTACCCTTGTTACAAACAGACACTATAATGTGTTCAATGGAAGAATTAGACGATTCATTTTAAGTCAGTAGAAAACAAAGGTGACATTAAAATCACTTTTATATTCTAACAGACTAAAATAACTAAACTTTTGTGGAGGGAGAGGTGTATTTGCAGCCAAATATGCACTACCTCTGGCAACAGTGTATTGTATGTCTGCCATCCATTGATTTTGAGTTAGAGATGTTAGTGCACAGCATAGTGAACGAACGGTATGAGATTATATGCAGTTCCCTTGAGCTATGTGTCCTTGACTGATATAAACTTGGCAACAGTGATATTTCCCTTTAGGAAAGTACCGTACAAACAAACTGGCTTGCAAATTAGTGTACTTTTTTACTATCACAAAGGAGACTACAAACACAATCTAAAGCCTTTGTTGAGACAAAACTAAAAAAAATAGATGATTCACCCAAATATTTAACCTGTTAATTAAACCGGATTTAGCCTACCTGTACACCTTTATTTGTACTTTTTGATGCGCGAAAGTTTTTGTTGGTGGACTTGCAATGGATAGGCAGAATATAAAATATGAGAGTAATAAAAATGTGTTCCGATTCCCGAATATGATTGGAAGTCTTCCATGTCATAATCAGACATTATACAATAAGATTGCAGCAACAAGCAATTTGTCTGTCCACACCAGATGAGACTCGACTACAAGACGTGTCAAAATCAATCAAAAAAATCACAGCCAATCAGAAGAGAGTGTGGGCGGGGTCTCTGCAAAGCACACTGCATTTGCAACTAATTATTGCGCTTTCAATATTTCGATATAATGAAGCCGATAATGGATTATTTCCTTCAGCTGAGACATTTCAGACACGCACTGTTCACCATGATGGTTTTTAATAGCTTAAAATATGATTGGAACCACTTTGCAGATATAGGCAACATAAATTTATAATGAGAACATTATAGACCATTTCACAAGATGTAAACAACACTGGCCCAGAAGCACTTCCTGTTTCATTTTTTTAACACTACATAAAAGCTGGGATGAAATACAACCAACAGAACATTTAAAACTGAATCAAAAAGTTAAACAAGCATCTATAGGATGTTTTCTTTACATGTGAAATAAAGAAAACAGTTACAAACTGAAACAGGAAGTGCTTCTGGACCAGTGTTGTTTACATCTTGTGAAATGGTCTATACTTGTGCCGTGCGATATGGTGAGACTTTTATTTTTGTAATTAGGCTCTTAAAAAATTATTATTATTTATCGGCCAATATATCTGTTATCAGCTTTCAACTACAAAGATTGATTGGGTATCGATATTGGCCAAAATTTCCATATCGGTGCATCTCTATGAATAGAAGAAACCATTTCTAAAACAGAATCTGCTGTCTCTCTCATGATGCATCGCTGTTGCGGCTGATAAGGACAACTACTCTGATTAACATGGAAAAGATACTTTATCACATTACAAATGAAGAGTTCAGATGCAAAAGCCTCTAAATGCCATTTGAAATTTTCTTCTAAAATGATCATTTTTATCAAGCTTGTATATTTAAGTTCAGTAATTTCACTTAAATGGCAATTCATAGGTAATCTTCATTGTCATTTAAGTGAAATTACTGAACTTAAATATATAAGCTTGATAAAAATGATCATTTTAGAAGAAAATTTCAAATGGCACTTAGAGGCTTTTGCATCTGAACTCTTCAAATGGTTAGATCTTGTTAGAACAGAACAGTTTAGAACGACATAAGTTTGAGAAAAAAAAAAATCTTTTTGTGTGAACAATATCTTAAATATCAAATTGTCCCCTTTAACCGCAAAATAATATTTACAACAATGACAACTGCTTAAAAACCAACCAGAGGAAATTGCCAAAATTTTAACATTTTGGCTGCTACTTCACAAATATTCACTATGTAAATATTAGAAAATGTCACAAGCATTGCATTAACTGACATTTGAATACAAAAATCGCCAATAGCTTCTTCAGCCATTTCAGGCTATGCTGCGATTGCCAGTTTGCTTCTGTCAGCACAAAGCCGTGAGCTGACGTGGCAAAGTGCTTCGTGGCATGAGGGCCAGCAATCGGCTGCAGCAAAAAAACACCGGTCTTTTAACTCTCTACAATATGGTGCAGAAACAACGCATACCAAATACAGTCCCCTTCTAAGGTGAACTGCAACACATAAATCATTGGCTGAACTTTCATTGCCTACTACACTTCCATTCTCAAAATCACAGTGTGTGCTTGCAAGCAGTCACAAGCGATAATGGCACCAGTTCCATATATAAAAATATGGAACAGCAAGGAAACAGATTGTCAAAGCAAAGCTGCACGTGTAGAAATGTGATGTTATGACTTGCCGATATCTGACACGCTGCTTCAAACTTTGATTTCGTTATTCAAAATTCAGACACCCTGAATCGTAGAGACCATTGTGGTCAACATTCTATGGACCATTGATGCTTTTAAGAAACTCAGTGCAAGGTCATCTACCATGAAGCCGGTTTAGGTGGCTAACCAGGTTTGTTTCGGGTCAGGCACTAGACTGGGTTTTAGGCACCATGAAAGTGGTTTGTCTTTTCCAGGTAAGAGATCTCAAAACAGAATTTAGACCAATCAGCGGTAAGCAAATGGACAAATGTCTGACACAATAAAGTCACTCCCCCTGATTCTACTCCTAATTAAAGGCAACATAGGAAATGATTTTGAAGACAAAATCATCTGGCTTTTAGCAGTGCTTATTTATAATAATAATTTTGTATGATTTAGATATTATTTATGTAATTATTATGCCCTTAATCTACAATTTTATGTATCAATATTATTAACCACTTAGATTAAATGAATAAGCGTTAGAATCAATTGATAAAGCTATAAAAATGAGTTCACGTGAGCTTAAATGTTCAATTCTCTCTATAACTCCATCAATTAAACTAACTTCTCAAATTTTACTTGGACTGAGACTGATAAAGAAAGATTTTTTCATATACAGGTATTTGTTCTTGCAGTGTATTTTTTCTAAATCTCCTTATATTAAGTGAATCGCAGTTTCCATGTGATTCGCTGTTCACTACTGTTGTCACAGCTAAACTCAGGATCAAAGCCTGAGTTGATATGAAAGTTAATGATAAGTATCATGTTACCAACAATTCCTTGTTGGATTGGTTTAGTTTTGTCAACTCGAAACTAATCGTGTAACCTTGAGGCTGTTCAACTATCATCATGGTACAGGCCCCGAGTAAATGTCCAAGTTTAGATATGTTGACATATTATGTTAAAGTCTGTCAAATCATAAGGATGTGAGATAATCATGGAGAATGAGAAAAAGACAACTATAGTGAATTCAAGCTACATAATATGCTTTATTGTTATTGCCTGTCATATGAAGTCATATCACATCCTTTAGACTGTTAAAATCATGAGGGAATAAGATCGGAGAAGGTGATCCTCTTAAACTCCTCTAAAAACGAATAAAGTATATTTGGTGTGACACCAAAGAGTGAAAAAAGAAAACCACTCCATTCAAGATGCAGGCGGAACTTAAAAGGAACATGTAGTCACAAATCAAGTTGTATCGTGATATTCTCAGCATTGTATCTTAAATGCATGCTTTACTGTTGTCTGTGACAAAGTCATCCTTTCTCATTCTCCTTTGGCATTAAACTCAGGGTCCTTCAAATCATGAGAATGTGAGATGATCTTCTCGAATCCCAGTGAATTGAAAGACTCTGTGCTCAGTAAAGGACAGTGCGGAAAAAGGAAGCATACTTCACGTCGCAGGAAATCTCAATGAAGCATGCATTTGACACATTGCTATAAATATAATAGCTTTATGACTATGCACGTTCCTCTCTCCTCCAGTTATTCTGTAGAATAAGTTGCAGAATGACTGGAGTGGTCTTTTTTTTCCTCATTCTCCTTTAGTGTTAAACCCAGAGTCCTTGAAATCATGAGGATGTCAGAAGATCAGAGCAGATGATCTTCTCTAACGATTTGAAGGTCTCACAGGTCAATACAAAAGGAGACTGAAAAAAGAAGATTAAATCACATTAATCAGGCAATTGCAATGATGCATACATTTAGGATATTTGGCAACAAAAAAAATTGCATGAACATTTTTCCACCTTCGGGCCAAACGGGTTTCAAGACACTTTTTCAGGTACATTACACTTTCAAGTCGTACTACCAATGTGTGTGTATTGTATTTAACTCAAACAATACATTGATTGTTCTTGTCGAGAACCTTTCTGTTTATTCATCTCCAGTGAAATAACCTCTCTGCAAATGATGATAAACATTTGATCTTTTCTCTGCCTCACATGTACCAAAAAAAAAAAAAAAAAACACGAACCCAGAGAAAAAGCAAGCCCAATAACTGAAATGTTACCAATAATGCCATGCTTTCTACAACTCTTGAACCACTGTGATGTATGTTGCATATGTAATGTAGACTCATTGTATTCCGGACATCACGGTATTCCGGACACTCGACCGTTTCCCGCAAATTCTATAAATAAACACTTCATGGTCATTGCATCTATATATATCCGTGTCATCTTTGCCTCATCCTCTTTCATATCCGACCAACCCTGCTTATAGTTGTTAAAATATATGTGTTAAAATGTATGCGTCCGGAACACCGTGAGTCAACGTTATAGTAATTCTGATTTAGTACCACAATAACACAATAAAAAAATAAACTTTAAGTTAACCATACCAAAGAGAGCCTGATGGTGAAAAAGAGACAAAGAAGAGCATAATCAGCATATTATGAACAGATCTGTTTTGACATTCAAGAAGGCACAGATAAGTCAGGCATATGCAAAGAGCAAATAGCGAGTGGAAAATAAAAAAGAATGGCAAATATTACAGCACAAAGCTCAGTCATTGTAGAGCCAGGAATAAAATAAAATCTTCCCTAATCATAACTGTATCGAACAGATATAGTATTTCAGTCTCAAAGAATTTGCACTGCCTAGAAGAAAGGTGAAGGCCAAACTTTCTACCTCTGCAACCTCTCTGCAATGAATTACTACAGAAGCTGACAAAATGCACTGTAGAAAGTGCAAGTGAAGTGTAACTCAGCTCATGAAACATCAACATCTTTAAATGCGTCTTTTTGAGTGCTTTAGCAGAATAGGACATTTTTTCACAATATAAACTGTAGAAATAAGAGATCATAAGTGATCAGCCACTGCGTTTGCATTACAAGGGATAATGTGACAACTGCATGTTCACATAGAGCTAAACTCCAAATCCAACTCAAGCTTAAAAACGGCACATGTCTTCGGGAGAAATTTATGTTTCTGACTCATCCAAACACTAAATTTCCATAAATATGCCAGATAAACACTTATCTCTTGCAGTGAATCCACTTGGAAATCCTAACACACTGCAGCAAGCCAGCAAACCCCTCACATAGTGTGGCACCAGAAGCTGTGTGAGCTCCTGATTGTCAACATAATAAAATAGTAATTTAGCAGATTAGAGTGGGCTTATGTCAGAGTGGTGTTGTGACGTAACACTGTAGCCTATTAACAAACTGCATCGAAAATTAGGTTTGTGTAGGAATTCCAAACGGGCAGTACAGCTCAAACAATCACAAGGATATGAAAGCTTGTTTTAAAGTGTATATTAACAAATACACAGGCCTATCTTAAAAGCTGAGAAGAGTGCAACTAGCTAATGTTTGCCGTTTGCCAGTCAACATATAGTCTCACAAAGACTGGTTTAAAATCTGGAAAACAGATGTTTCCGCGATGGATTCTCTTAATTAAATCGTGAATTTTCTTATAAATGAAACATTAAATAAACAGCCTGCTTAAAAAGAGGAATTTTTGTCATAGCCAACTAAATCTGGCGGCAATACCCTATGACTCCTACAGGGTATCTTCGGATTTCAGATGAGGAAAAAGGCTTAATTTCATTGTATTTATACTTTTTAAAGATAGAGTTCGTTAGGGCGTGTCACATTTAGCCCTGGGTTCATTTAAAACCCGGTTAGCAATGCTTCACACCGTGAGTTAGCCTACTAAACCCTTGTTCTCCAGAGAATGTGGATTTAGCGCGTTGTTTGGCAACAGGCAAACCCACCCAATCAGAGCTTGAATAATATTCATGAGCTTTACAGTTCTTCTGAACTTTCACGCGCTGTTTAGTCTTATGTCTAAGACAAAATCAAACATGCGAAGGCAAACGAGTTTACTGAAATGATAAAGAGACTGGATTGGTGTTGATCTACTTGGCAACGTTTCCATAGATGGACACGTACCCCGTTATTAAATCCGTTATTAAATTAAGTTGCGTGCTGTATTTGTCCAATCAAAATATGCAAATAAGAAAATTAACCCGTAGCCTACTTACAAACGTACAGTGTGAAATCTCGAAACATGTCAACCCAGGATTATTAACTAACCCGGATAAAGTATATAAAACAACACCGTTGAAACGTGGAACAAGACAGGATTTGGTGTAATAACGCTGTGTTGACAGTTTCAACTGTCAAAAGCCTGTCAAAATCGAACGCCGTCGATGGGGGTGTGTTTGTGTCCAAGCTGCCTACCACAGCATTATAAGCATCGCAGACATGAGACATTCTTTAAAAATTGCTTTGTGTTTTGTAACTGACTGTTGCTGTGCTCCCTGAAGATTATATATTCAATTTAATAGGACAGGCATTTTATATACATAAAACGCCCGCTGACATTTAAGTGTAGGTATTTTACTCACACCCAAAGATATTAGCGAGTCTGTTCATGGTCAGCGTGACCCACAGATAAACACTCTTGAGCTAACGTTAGTCTCTTTAAAAGAGCAGCATATGACATTCCTGCTTAGAGATATTCCATTCACACATAGTCCAAACGAGACACGAAACCAGCAGTGACAGCTTTGCAAAAGTGGGACTCTTACTTTTCTTGGATCACGTTCTCCTTTATGGCACCCAGCGTGGGGTGACTGTTGCCCTGTTGTTGCAGTCTGCAGGTGGCCAGGTGCCTCTGGTGCTGATCCTTCAGGCACGCGTTCTCTTGACAAAGATCACACACTTGCTGTTCGAGCTCTTCAATCCGATTCTTCTGCTTCTCCAACAACTCCTGTTGGGTTTCGATGATTTTATTGAGCTCTTTCAGGTACTCCGCCGCCTTGCTTGGATTTTCGGTCGGGTTTTCCATGTCTATGTACGCGAAATGCCCGTCCATGGGGCAAATTCGATCCGCTGAGCTGGGTTCACAGCCGCTCCGCCATTGTTTATGTTTGCTGGCACTGCTGACTGCTGTCGGCGCTCAGTGCTGAGTACTGAAGTTGCGCTCGAGCGCTCGTCCGCTGCAGCGCGCCGTCCAGAGGCTCGCGCTGCGCCACAATAACTAACCCGCTCCGCGGATGATGGTAAATCCCTTTAACCCTTCAGTGGGAGGACTGTTAAAGTAAACAGTGTTTACCGCGCTGGTTGTAGCCTATTTATCGTGGTGCTTTAATTGCCTGCAAAAAACAAAAACAAAAAACAGTTACAACCTGCATTTACTTAACATGTTTGAAAAGCTGAACAGGTCGGTCTCAGCTGTTTTAGGTGGTTTAAGCTGGAGTTCAGCTGGTTTAAGTGGTCAAGAGGGGTCTCCCAGCCTAACTAGCCAAAACCCTGCTGAAAAAAAGAATAAGGTGGTTTGCTGATCAAATTGGTGTTGAGCAAGATTGAATGGCCAACTGAGAAAGTAGCCTAGGCCATCTTAAACCAGCCTAAGACTCCTGATATGTTGGCTGATTTTAAAGAGGTCTAGTTTTTTTTTTCTTCCTTGGTCTGGGAGGGGGACCACCTAGACCAGTTTGGCCTGGTGAAGACCATATAGAATTAAGACCAGCAGAAAACAATATTAGACTAGTTTACTTTAAGATCCACCCCCAAAGTGTCTCATCTCGGATATTTCAACAGGTGCTCTTCCCATCCAATCCAAAACACTTCTGCAACATAATAGAGAGGCCAAAAGGGAAGTTTTCCATTAAACATCTAATTTTCACTGGCACACTGACTGTTAAATCATGTCCAATGTTTTCTGCCATATAGCCAGCTCATTAGATAATACATGCTTAAACTCCTGCTGTTTTCTGTTTTTGCTGGTAATTTTTGGATTATATATGATTTATAGATCAATGTATTGGATTTTGATTAATCTTTATGTAAATGCTTTTTTTAGCACAAAAAAAAACACCAAAATGGATAGGCCTATCAATATCTCTGAATCATACATGTTGCATTTATAAATCAATGAATTGAACGTTTTGTGAAATATAATTATTTTGATTCATCTTTAAGTAAATGTTATTTCTAGCACACACACAAAAAACACCAACATGGATATCAATACCCCTGGATCATCATAAACATGCATCATATACATATAGTCCGACTGAGTGCCCTCTGGTGGTTACATTCGGCAACAACAGAATGGGTTTAAGATTGATCTTTATGCCAGTTGGTGCAAAACAAAACACGATTTACTTGATTTATTATTCAATTTGTTGGGATGTTGGTTGTGTTGTATAATTCATAACAGTTACAGTTATAGTTGAGAATTGCTTGGTTAAGTTGAATAAATAGTTACATGTCACCATCTGAGCATTTCAAGTGACAATAAAAACAACATTTGTCACTTAAAATAGATAAATGACTGGATCTAATTATAGCACATGTCCAGTAGAATGCATAGCATATGCAAGCTGCTAAGAAGAAGAAGAAACTGATTAGGGGAACTGTTTATCTTCCCAATTGTCATGACAGCCAGTGTTCTGAGGCATATGCTGTTTGGCACTCCGTACCTGTGCATTGTGCTCCTAATGAGAGAGAGAGACACCAGATAATGTGCATAATTCACACTTTATCCTCTGTGATCACAAAGACGCTGTCTCCATCAAAGCCTCGCAATGATGACAAGGATGGGCTGAGTTTTACTGTAAGAGCGTCTGCCTTCCTCAAAAAATGAATCTATTTTTAGAAGCCTTTGTCTTCTCTTGATTCGTTTTTCAAACTAACTTTTAGCAGATTACATTGTGGTTTGGAAAATTGGAACTAGGAAGGAAAAGGTCATATGTTGTAAACACAATAGAAAATTCTTCTTCCTCATAATGACCTATCAACAGTACCTATCAAAAGGTACCTTTTCCAGCAATTAAAATCTGAATATAAAACTGTGCTGTGTGAATCCATTAATTACAAGGTCATACAATAACAATGAATGTCAATCGAGACAAAACCTTGTAATGTGTATACTGCATGTTAACCAAATGGAGCTGAAAATAATTATTTATGTTTTGAAACTGTGAAATTGTGAGCAAAGTGTGACTATGCACTATGCAGAGGATAAAAACAGGTTCTTGTGTTCAGATTTTCTGTTCGAAGACTTTTATTTCTCAGTCTGAAAGGTTTTTTGTCAGTGATATATGGAAACAAACGCTTTATTTTTGCATGCTCTGCGAGTGCAAAGAGAAAAAAATGAATTTGCAAACATATAATTATTAGCATTGGCAATTTAAAATGATAAAGTATGATCAGCTCAGTTTGAGTGAGTCTAAGGAAAAGCAAATCATATCCTCCTCTTAAAATATAGGCTATATTCTGCAATGAAAACTGTCTCAGTTTCTTTAAAGGCCTTTTTAGTTGTTCTCGTTATTTTCAATGTATGTAACAAGCAACGACTTTAATGGCATGCAATTCGGTTTAAAAAAAAATATTCTTTTATCTGACATGTTGTGCTGTCTCAATCACTGAGAGGCAACACTGTCTACTGCATCTCAATGTCTGATGTTTTGAGAGAATTTCCTCCTCCTGGTTCCAAACAGACTGTAGCCTGAAGGGAAGTCTTCCAACCCCCTTCCATCTCTCTCTCTCTCTCTCTCTCTCTCTTTACCCTCATCTTCTCAGCCTGAGCTCTGCTGTCTTATTCAGTTCTTTATAGTTAAAGAACTCATTCTTAAACATTTCATTAGCCTGACATTCAGATGGATTAGCGTTTACAATAGCATCATGT
Organism: Pimephales promelas; assembly: GCF_016745375.1. The sequence continues at coordinate 6,719,016 of NW_024121188.1, forward strand.
GACTGCACTTGTTTTGTGTACAAAAAACGTTTTATAACATAAGTGAAAGACTGGATCAGCCATATTTTCAATAGTATTATGTCTATGAATATCATATCATCTGACGCTGATAATGGCTGCGAACAATGCTAATGAAATCGCAAACATTTTCACTAGATTTATGTAAGTGTAATCAAGGGGGCACAGAAATAATCACCTTAATGGGATCGTTTTTACCCTGCCTCTTACTGAAACCTATTGATTTTTCCAAGTAATGGTGTGTGCATTTTGACATACACAATTGCATTTCCAAAGTGCAGTTCCGATAGTGCATAATGATATGGGGCAACAAAAAGAAAATGCAGCCGGTGCTCCTTTATGAGACTTACAAAACACTCAGAATATCCTCATGACATTGCCTGGGAAGACTGTTTGTCTGTCAGTCATGTTTGATTCATTTTGCACCACACATTTAAATATTTACAGCAAATCATTGGCTGTAGAGCAAAAAAAATTTTTTTTTTGCAATTTTCTTCTTATAAGCTAGTACGCTGTAAAAAAAAAAAATGTGTTCAATTTACGGTAAAATACCGGCAGCTGTGGTTGTCAGAAATTTACCGAATGAAATACGGTAGCAAGAATTTTACAGACTTAACTTAAAATGTAAAGAAATAAGACGTATTTTGATTATCTGATATAATGTTAAATTATCAACCAATTGAAGTGTTAATTTCTGTTTTGAACCATTGTAATACATGGACAACTAACAATCACAGCAGTGATAAGAGTCACATTATATATGGAAACTCATCACATAGTTCTTCCACAAGAACTTTAATATTAATTTATAGAAGCTGCACTCTCATTCACTCAAACATTAAACTACATCATGGTAACACAAGAAATTTTAAAAAGGCAATAAACATTAATTTAACAACATTAAATGTCACATAAAACCCTAATGTACAGAACTGATTAGAAAAAGACTAGCAAACTATGAAGAAACAAGTTATTTCAACAAAAATACATCAAATGCGAAGTGCACTGGGAATTGTGGGAATGTAAATTTACATTTTTTTTCACTGTAAATTATACAATGAGTTGTTCATTTTCACTTGAAAAACTGTAAATTTAATGGTATACCGTTAAATTACAGTAATTTTACAGTAAAATTACATGAAATTTACAATTAGATCCATCACAGTTATTTACTGTATATAGTAAAGAAAGGTTCTGTTAACCAAACAGTTTTTCATTGTAGCATTTTTTACCGTTAAAATCACGATCATTTTTTATATGTCTAGCAGACGGGCCTGCAATGAGTGCAGGCCAACAACATTTAGTCACACAATCTAACACAGTCGTATTTTAATGAGGAATTGAGACAAAAACTCAGTCTACAGTCTAAAGTTCTTATTTGTTGTGTTCTTTTAAAATGCATTCTTTATTCCAGGGCTATTCAATTAGTTTCATTCTAGGGCCAGATTATTAAATCGAAAAGTTGAGGTGGGCCAGTGGGTTTAGCTTATTTATTTAAACATAACAGTATCAATAAGTATAGCTAAAGTAAACCAAAAAAAAGTATTGCATTTACTTGCAATGTGGTACCCAACAGTATGGACACCATAATAAATAACTTATTTACAGCTACAAATATATGAATTATACAATATCATGGCTATTGGTAAGAATTATATTATTAATAATTATTTAAATTAAAATATCCTGACAGTGAGACCACTTAACCATAAAAAAATGCCTAAAAAAGTAAAAACTATACACACAATGAATTATGTATTACTCTACCCCATAATAAATCTAATTCAATATAAATAACTTTTTTTTAATTATTTAACAATCAGACATACATAGAAACCAACATAGTGCAGTAGTGAGCAATCTTGTAATATCGCATTTAAATGCAATATAAATGACTATAACTGTGACAAAGTCCTAAGTTACCCCTGATGGCAGTGTATGCCCTGTGTCTGTTTGCTTTATATTTGTTTGTTTCTCATTATTTGCTGACTTTTTCTAGTCTGAGGTGCACATTCGACTGATAAATAAACACCAAGAGATTTATTTCTTTATTTCTTTTATTTTGGTATTTATTTACACAAATCATTAGTTTTATCCTCATTTGCAAAACTAACCTTCTGTGTTCGTGTCTGCAGCATGGTTTCCGGGGGTGGGTGTTAAGAGGACGGGCGGCCTTCCTGTTCCTCCTTTTATGCCATCCCAAAGAATTCTGGGTAGTGTAGGCATAGTCCATTTCTCAATGGGAGGAGGGGGTTATTGTTTCATGTTTTATTGTGTTTATGTTCATTGTATGTAGAAATGTATTTGTTTATTATTTTCCTTGTGTAATTAAGGTTGATGTATTTTGAATATTATTTTCATTTTAAGTGTAGTTATGACTTATGTGTGAGAAAATTATTTAATTTCCCTATTACTGTAAAATGGTTGACCCTTTCAGTATAAAGGAATGTATGTTTGTCTGTGAAAGCAGTTCTGGTGAAGAGGGTCACCTTGAGTGAGATTATATTATATTATATTATATTATATTATATTATATTATATTATATTATGTTATATTATATTATATTATATATTTATTTATTTATTATTTATTTATTTATTTACTTATAATTTATTTATTTATTTATTTATTTACTTATAATTTATTTATTTACTTACTTATTTACTTATTTATTTATTTATTTATTTATTTTATTCACTGACTGCAAGCAGTGTTTCCTGCCTTTGCTCTGGTCATGCTTCACAATAACATAGTATTCAATAATATAAATATTCCACATTTCTGCCCAAACCATGGTAAATTATTACATTCATGGTAAATGTTTGTAAGGGTGGTGATTAGGGGATTTATAGTCTTCTAACTTTGTTCATGTTCATCTGTGACTAACTCTAGTGACCGACTGGCCAGTTTCAGCCCAGATGGTAAAATACACCATCATTTGAACAAATTTGTGTTGGCCATTCAGAAATCACTGTTTATTTGGATTAAATCAATTATTTTTCTTAAAAAACAATATTATATATTGTTGTTTCACCAGTAATCTTGTTTCTTCATGCAGGTCTGTGTTTTGCATGCACCAGCCGAAAAACTACCTTAGAGATAAAGTAGAATAAGGAATAGAACTCAATGTAGTAAATTAGACCTCCTTGCGCTGGTATGTAACACCCCTTTTTACATTACATATTTTTCCTGTTTCATTTACAAATGTATCAAATTACAGAAATAAAATGAGATGTGAATGTGTCATGTCGACTCTTAAGTATGTCTGTGTTGTTTATGACCTAACTGGTTCCTCACTAGACTATTACTCTCTATGCAACCTGCCTAAACAGATGTCAGACTCACATAACAGACTCGCATCAATCCTGTTGGCACATTAGCATGGTACTGCAGTCTCTGCCTTTTTATGTGCGTTGAATTCTTTAGCAGCATCTCAGTGGAACGCTCATTTGATGTGGAATCTAGAGAACTATTCAAAGATACTGATGAGATTTGCCTCATTTCGAAACATTTAGAGTGATTACGTTGCTTCTCTTATTTATATATCCGTGTTTTATGTTGCTGAAAACACATTGCATATTGCACAAAACAGAATTCACGACATTCTATGCAACACACATCTGCATTGCTAATGGAAGGGAGCTGTGCAAGACGTACTATATTCTCCAACTGACCACTGCAGACATTTCCAATCCTTCTTAATCGACTGCAACCAGTTCTGCACAAACACTCATAAAAATAAGTATAAAAAAGAAATATAAGGTATAACAATCTCAAAATGTTGTTAACAATCATTAAATGGAACTATATGGTCCCAATTCCATGGTCCTACTGACCTCTACAGTGAACAAGAAGAGAGCTCCTGGTTAGCCATTTTATTCATGTCTTTCCCCCTGCCTAGGTCTCATACATGCATATCTCTAAAGTTTGCTTGCAGGCTTCATTGGCTAGTTGCAGAGACAGGATGGCCTTGGGATTGAACAGTAATTTTGAAGATTACTGTAGGATGGTCATAACGTATCTGTGTGGTCAGATCAAAAACATTAACTTTACACCTTTTAGCCCTACTCCGTACTACAATAAAAACCTGAGAAAAGAACATATATTTTGAGAGATAATAACACTTTTAGATATAAGGCACAGCTGGTTTATATCTGAAGTAGAGATCCAAAGAAATGTCATATTAGTTTATCAATCGGCCACCAGACTCTGACCAGGAACTGAAATACTGTGAGAGTCATTGCGACCTGTGACATTTTGTCCTTTCCTGTGAAGGGAAACCTGGACAAGCTTCATTTCTCAGCTTCCAGTCAGCAAAGGCAAAGCAAATTTCTTATCTGTGCAAGGTCAGAGATGCTGACTGCCGCTCAACTCTTGCACCCTGTCACACACGCTTTGAGGGTGCGAAGGATGTGGGGACACTTTTGGGAGCATTAAAAAGAAACTCAGTTCACTTCCTTGTAATAACTTTCTCCCTGTCAGCTATGAAATGAAAAGCCCTTGTTGTACGGTCCCTCCTAAGCACTGTTGGAGAGTTGCTAACAAAAAGCATGAGGCCACTATCATCTATGCTAGTAGGAACTGTAGCCTACAGGAATCTATAGTTCCCAGTTTTTACAAAGTAGTTTAGCTTTTCTGATCGACACACTATTTTTAGTAGAGTACCTCGTTTTATTTTGTCATCACACACAACTTTTCAAACACAAAATGTTGTCTCTTTATCATGTTAATTTATTTAGTGAAGCAGTTTGTTTAGTTTTGGCACTGATCAAATAAATGGTTCATTGATTCATTCAACCTGTGTATTTTTAAGCCAAATACTTAAAGGGATTACATTTAAAGCATTACTTTTTTTTTTTTTTTTACTACATACATTTACAATTGTACTACAAACTAATAGAACTACAATGTAAAAAAAGACTTTTGAAATTGTAAATAAAACATTTCTGGAATACGTTTTACAAAGAAAGTTTTACTGTCTGTCTTTCTCTATCTAAAAATTTCACATTTAATTCAAAATGCAACTTGTCATTTCTTTGTAATTATTTGTGAAAGTTACAAGCAATTTCTGAAGTAAATGCTAATTTGCATAACAGAAGGAAACCAATAATTTGGCGAGCAGCGTTATTAAAAACAAAGTTTAAGTTTTAGAAGCTTGCCTTGCTCTGTTCTGTGATGTGCGTTCGTGACTCTCCTTTTCGAACTCGTTCATCAAAAAGAACGAATCTTTTTCCAAGTCAATTCATTCATTTCATTCGTTGAATGAACCAAATGACATGAAAAAAGATTTTTTTCATTTTGATGAACAAGTTCGAACAGGAGAGTCACGAACGTGCATCACAGAACACAGCAATTTGAGCTTATAAAACTTAAACTTTGTTTTTTTTTTTTTTTTTAAATGTGCGATTGGCTTGATACCCTCATCGTCTGGGATCGTTTAAAGCCCTTTGAACAGTTTACAGTTTGCAAACTGTCTTTTGGACCTTGAACCGGTTAAAGTGCATTATATGGAGAAAAATCCTGGAATGTTTTCATCAAAAACCTTAATATCTTTTCGACTGAAGAAAGAATGCCATGGATATCTTGGATGACATGGGGGTGAGTAAATTATCAGCAAAAGGTTTTTTTTTTTAAAGTGAACTACTTCCTTAAATGGATAGTTCACCCAAAAATGAACTAAAATTCACTTGTATGACTACTTCTGTGGAACACAAAAGATATTTTGAAGAAACCGTTTTTGTCCACGCAGAAAAAAACATTGGAGTCCAACAAAACCTTGGGCAATTTAGTTGTCCAATTTGTTGGCTTGTAGTGTAGCTATCTACTTTTTAAAAGGGTAGTTGAACTGTATTTGACCCACATTTTAAGTAGCTTCCCTACACGCCAAGATCGAGCTGCATGTTTGCTGATGAGGGAATCGTTTTTTCCCCAGGTAGGTAGGCTGGCAGTTAGTTTGCTTTGTGTTGTGTTTCAGTGTAATCACTCAAAGCAGGGACTTGTTTATGCTGTTGTATTTCCTTCATGGATTGCATTTCAAATAATATATGTCTCAATTTCAAGTAGCAGTCCTCATTGTATCTTGCTGACTCAGTTTAAATCTATACGTATATCACTATTATCCTCGCCATGCCTCCACTGTGCTCGATTTGATGCAATTTTTAACATTGTGCTCAATGACACCAGTGCAATTACAGTATTCACACAAAATTGCAGCTTTGAATGTCAAAATCGTGCATTCACAAAAGGAATAGATTTCATATGCAAACCTTTTGAATAAGACAAGATTTTGAGTTACTTTTTTCCCCAATCCAAATGTTCATAAAAATTGAATGTCATGGCAATTTCACTTGACTATATCACATGAACAAACCAAACTAGGGAGCATCACAGGATAATCTGTAAGGGAACATGTTTTGAAACCTATATAGCTTGTCAGCTAACTTCCTCTCACTCTCAGAAAAAAAGTTACAAAGCGGTCACTGCGAGACCCTTTCAAAAAGTACTAATGTGCACCATTTAGGTACTAATTTGTATTATAGATTAGGTACTAAGGGGCTAATATGCAAAATTCACTTTTACATGGTGTCGGCAGTGTGTACAGCCTGTTCTCACCCCATCTAACTGACGCTATGCGCCAACATCCGACGCACATGGCACCCTTTAGCGTCAATATGAAACGAGCCTCCTAGTGGTCTAACCCTACCCCAGACCTAAACCGTCATCTAACTGACGCTAAAGGTTGCCATATGCGTCAGATTTAGACGCATGGTCAAAAGTGTCAGTTAGATTTTGCCCTAGGATGAGCGTCATCTAACGGACGCTAAAGGTTGCCATGTGCGTCGGATTTAGACGCATGGTCAAAAGCGTTAGATGACACCCTAGGATAAGCGTCATCTAACTGACGCTAAAGGTTGCCATGTGCGTCGGATTTAGAGGCATGGTCAAAAGCATCAGATGACACCCTAGGATGAGCATCAACTAACTGATGCTAAAGGTTGCCATGTGCATCGGATTTAGACGCATGGTCAAAAGCGTCAGATGACGCCCTAGGATAAGCGTCATTTAACTGACGCTAAATGTTGCCACGTGTGTCGGATTTAGAGGCATGGTAAAAAGCATAAGATGACACCCTAGGATGAGCGTCAACTAACTGACGCTAAAGGTTGCCATGTGCGTCTGATTTAGACACATGGTCAAAAGCGTCAGATGACACCCTACACTCTAAAAAATGCTGGGTTATTTAATCAACCCAACCGCTGGGTTATGAAATGTTTGACCCATTATGGGTTATTTATATGGATTTTGACTCAACACATGAGTTGGAAAAAATAACCCATCTACCCAACATACACCGTTGACCCAGCACGTGGGTTGTTTGTGCTTCGAACGTCATCACATCATCACAAGAAGAGTCCACCATACCGGATCCACCACACACCGAGCGATCTTCAAAGAGAACTTCACTTTTCATCGAGCGAGGGAAATAAACTAAGGTAGAGTACTCTACATGTCATTTCTAATATATAAGACATATATTTTAACAACTAAGTTATAAGCTGGGTTGGTCGGAAGAGGGTGAGGCAAAGATGACACGTATGATGCAATGGCCGTGAAGTGTTTATTTATAGAAATTGCGGTAAACTAACTTAGTGTCCGGAATGTGAGTCTACTTACGTTACCTTTCTAAAGTAATATCTTTATATTGTCGAGGCTAGTTGGTTGGTTTGTCTGGCTTGTTTGGCTAGCGTTAGCCATTATCATTGAAGCACTGGCTATTTTGAGCGCGCTAATTTTTCCCTGGAGCATTTAATGTGAACACAGTGTTAGACTGATTAAAGTATGCATTTCAGTGAGATAACCTGATATGCCAGACTAAATGCATGTATGTGCATTTATTTAAGTAATATGGTAACCCGCGATAGATAAGAAAACATTTCTTATATAAAATGGCGGCCTGGCTAGCAGGCTAACTTACATTATTTTAAGTTAACCGGATATAAATGAGCGCGCTTTTTGCCCTCAAATCTTTTAATGTGAAATGCGAAGGTATAACACAGTGTATGACTTATTAAAGTATGTAAAAACAGTGAGATAACCTGATATGCCAGACTAAATGCATGCATGTGCATTTATTTAAGTAATATGGTGACCCGCGATAGATAACACAGTGTTAGACTTATTAAAGTATGTAAAAACATTGAAGTAACATAAAATGTCTGAATGTAAAATACATGTAATTTGAATTGTAGGCTATAGGGAGAGAGGGTCTCTCTATTTTGGCTGTTATCTTCACATTGGATTACATTCTGCTGCTAGTCTGCATTGCATTTGCATGGTGACATCTGAATAGTTAATACAATAGTAATTGTATATTTCCTTAACCTCAATAATATAAAACAATAACCTTTGTTTTTGTTTCCCAGATCAATGGTCAGCTTTGTCATTGACAGAACAGAGTGGCAGCTGACAGACCTTGTTGAAAGATTTCAAGGTAAGAAATATTTGTTTTCACATCCACAGCATATCAAGTCTGCATTGCTACTCAAGCCCTTTTCAGACATTAATTCTTATGAAATATAATTTTCTCTTTTTTTTTTCAATAGCTTCCATGTAATGTGTCAAAGTGACTCCAATAGATGAATAGGGCACATGTCTTTTGTAGACTTTCAGTGATTTATTCTATTTTGTAATAACAAATGATGGAATATGCATGTTTATCTTCCATTTAATTACCTATATATTTTAGTTTTGTACTCCTCAGTTGTAAAAACAGATTTCTTTGTGTTTTGTATTTTTTTGTCTTTTAGAGGAGGGGACTGATGAGGAGAGTTTTCTTCTTTTAGAAGAGGCAACCATCAACAGTTGATCCCAAGAGCTGGCCCTGGGCTGAAGTTCTTCAAAAAATTAGAGGACTTGTAAGATCAACATTAGAGGCACACACAGTTATTATTTCTAAATATTAAAAGGAATAGTTTACTTTGAAATTAATTTTCGATATGTTTTAGCTTACCTCAAGGGCATGTAGATTCATAGGGACAGTATTTTCAATTTTGTTTTGTTTTTTCGGTTAAACCGTTGTTGTCTATCAGTCATACACTGGAGGTTTAGGGGGTCCTCCCTCGGTTCACCTCAAAGAGCATGCACAGAGAAGTCAAAATTAAACATGATTTAATGACTCGTAAATGTAAGTACACATCGATGGCCTAAGACAATAAACGAGCGGTTTGTGTGAAAAAACGAACAGTATTTATATAGTTTTTTACCTCGTGTAACTCAGCCATTGGCAACTGATCTGACGGCAGAGGCGTTTCAGTCTGTGTATGCGCCGGAAGTGATCACTTGCGTCTGTACGTCACTCATTGTTTACACAGAGTTTTGGAAGTTTTACCTTTCACTGTGAAGATCTAAACATATTTATATATACAGGAAATCGCAATGGAAGAAGATTTCGATATATCTAAATGTTTAGTGAAAGGTTAAACTCCCGAAATCTCTCTGTAAACAATGAGTGACGTATACGCGCAAGCGATCACTTCTGGCGCATGCACAGACTGAAGCGCCCCTGCCGTCAGATCAGTTGCCAATGGCTGAGTTACACGAGGTAAAAACGATATAAATACTGTTCGTTTTCTCACACAAACCGCTCGTTTCGTGCCTTAGGCCATCACTGTGTACTTACATTTACGAGTCATTAAATCATGTTTAATTTGGACTTCTGTCCAAATTTGGACTTCTGTCTTGGACTCTTTGACATTAACCGGGGGAGGACCCCCTAAACCTCTATTATATGACTGACTGACAACAATGGTTTGACCGAAAGATATCAAAATTGAAAATACTGTGGAAACAAAGACACCTACATCTTGGATGCCCTTGAGGTAAGATGAAACATATCAAAAATTAAATTCAAAGTGAACTATCCCTTTAATAGTTTCTTTGGGAAGATACCAGAATACTTGCTTGCAAGTAGAGCTAATGGCTCCCGTTGACTGTTGGCCTGTTAAATGTTCAGCCAGTTCATTCATAATTGAATGTTTTCCTACTTCAGTGATATTAACTGCAGTTCCACTAATATTGTTGATATTAAAGTAATAAAATAATTTTTCAAAGATTCCATTGTTGTTTTGTTTTTGTATTGTTTAAGTGTTTATTGCATAATCTATGCATACATCTAGCATGTATTCTGTTCTAGGTTTGTAGTGTAACAGTTTTATAGCTATGAGTAGTCAATTGCCTTTTTTTTCTTTAATTGTACTGTAATGTGCTAGAATTAGTCTGGCATATGGGTTAATTTGACCCAGCATTTGGGTACACTATATAACAAATATGTAGTTGAATCAACCCAGAATTGTAATTAATTTGACCCAGCATTTGGGTACGCTATATAACAAATTTGTAGTTAAATCAACCCAGAATTTTATTTAATTTGACCCAGCATTTGAGTAGAAATGAACAACTCATCTGTTGGGTTAAAAATGACCGACCCATCTTGCTGGGTCAAATTAACTACTGTTGGGCTGGTGCAATATTGATCCAGCAGTTGGGTTATACAACAAACCAAGTTGGGTTATTTTTAACCCATCATTTTTTAGAGTGTAGGACGAGCGTCATATAACTGACGCTAAAGGTTGCCATGTGCGTCTGATTTAGACACATGGTCAAAAGCGTCAGATGACACCCTAGGATGAGCGTCATATAACTGACGCTAAAGGTTGCCATGTGCGTCGGATTTAGACGCATGGTCAAAAGTGTAAGTTAGATGACGCCCTATGAGAATGACCACAACAACCACCCCTGTAATAATAAAAAATCCACTCTTATATTCCCCATAAATCATAAACGGTCTCTCAAAATGAGTCGTTCACATTATACATTGTGATGTTACACTGCCAGAATCTGTTAGATCCCCTTAGGTGAGCTGTACACAGTAAAGCATGTTTATCTCTTTGAAGAGCAGCTAGTGGAAACATGTCTCAGCTACATGATAAACAACCATGTTTGACCGTTGCGCTCGCATCTTTTACAGCATCTTGTTGCGTTCTAAAAATGCAGCGGCCGTCTAGCACTTGTTTACATGGAAAATAATGGAAAGGCAGCGCTGGTGGAATGAAAAAAAACCCACATTTTGTGTAAAGGGTCCTATGCTGTTTCTCCTGTTTTGTTGTTCCCCGGAGTATCTGAGACAGCAACTGCAAAGGCAGCCTCTTCTGGAAAGGGGGCGGAGAGCAGCAGTGCATTTCCACTTAAAGATACACATGAAACAGTGTGTTTTTGCTTCCATACGTATCAATAAGTTATCTGTGAGGTATTTTAAGCTGAAACTTCACAGACATTCTGAGACTTATATTACATCTTGTAAAAAGGGGCATGATAGGTCCTTTAAGGTACTACTATGCAGCCTTTAGGGGTAAATAAGGTACAAAGGTTTACTTCTTGAAAGGGTTCCACCCAAGTGACAGCTTTTGCACCTTTTTTTTTCAAAGAGTAAAAAAAAAAAACTTTATGGAAACACAAAGGACAGATGATTCTCAATGGAGGTGTGATTAAAGGAAACTGCTTTGGTAACACATTACTAACAATTTAGACCTCACCTCAATACCACCTTGACCTCAGACTTGAAAAGTGTGATCCTATTTAGTTACAGCAGAAGTCAACATTGTTTAATGTAAAGTTGCTTGTGCAGTTTGGATAAAAATTAGTCTTTCAACCATACTGTATAAGGAGCTTAAGTTTAAGGCAACCAGCTGCAGGACAAGAGAGTTCTATCAACTTAGGGGTCATTAGTTGTACAAACTTTTTCGTGTTAAAGGCGCTGTATGCAAGAAATTTATTTCACTTAATCATAAATTTCCCCTGGTATGTCACTAGACATTAAGGAATCATGTTCATTACTTATACGACAACAGTAGTCCGGACAGGATATTGTCATTTAAAAAGTGAAGTCGCAGCCCTTGACTGATGTTGATATTGTCAAGTTGGGTTTTGTTCTGATGCGTCACCCTCCATCGATTTACCAATAATGCCGAAGTGATGACGTCACTTTGTAGGACAACTTGGAAGATAGCGGCGCATGGGTTCCCTCGGTCTAAAAGCAATGCATTTTCCCCATGGACTTTTGCAAAATCGCAAAAAATAAGATCTGTGTTTACAGCCCATTCTCACCCCCAAGGTGTCACTTAACTGACGCCTTGGGAAGCATTTGGACATGCTTCAATATCTGACGCTTTAGGCGCCCTTTAGAGTCAGTTAGATGACGCCCTAGGATCGCGTGTACCCTACCCCCACCCCGCACCTAAACCTAACCGCGTCCTCTAACTGACGCTTTCCTTTAGCGTCAGTTAGATGACGCCGTAGGATCGCGTCATGTAAGTGATGCTAAAGAGCGCCTAAAACGTCAAATATTGAAGCATGGTCAAAGGTGACGCCTTGGGGTGAGAATGCGTTGGTGTTTAACAAAGAGTTGTGACCCTTACACGTTTTGTCTATCAAGATAATCTTTGCAAGTTAATCCAAAATTTATACATTTTGAAGCCTATATAAAGATTTTAAAAAACACAATCAGACACAATAAAGTTTAAAAAACCACAAGCAGGTTATAACAGTGTGTTCTATGTCATAGATCAAAACGTGAAAATATTTAGAGGTTTTGTTCAGCACAGACCTTATTTCAGGCGATTTAGCAAAAATCCCATAGGCTTTAGAGCGAGGGAACCGTTGTGCTAAAATGCTAACTCACTTCCGCGTTTTGGCCTACAGAGTGACGTCGTAACTTCGGCACTCTATCACGGACTCAGTGGCAGATACAAACGTGTCGGAATCAGATAAAATTCTAACGTTGCGAAACCCCCCAAAAAAACTCGATATGAATCCGAAATACTTTGTTACAAAGTCCGAAATAAATAATTAACAGAAAAACTCACTGTGTAGGACTCGTCACTTGCCATTGGAAGCTTCTTGTAGCAGCCTACATTCCTGCTGGATTCTGCAGCATATCTGGCAACCTCGAGTCATGGGGGAAGGCGGGGATACACCCTAATTTGAAAGTGATTGCAGTACCAGTTTTGGCCACAATCTTGCATCCAGCTCCTTTAAATAGTTGATTAAACTTTAAAAACAGAATTTTTCAACAAAAAAAAAAATGCACGTTGGATTTTTTTTACAGTGCACATTTAATTTACTAAAATACACATAACAGTAGGCTACCTAGGAATTGTGGGATGCAAAAAGACATTTAACTACAATCCATGGCTTCGTTATTCTCAGTCTACTAGAAGAGGCATTGTATAATTGGCAATCCCCATGAGGTAGCCATCGATCAGCTTGAACAAAACCAAAAGAAAGGGAAACTAAAATTTGGTAAACTGCAAAAGTTTTTAAAAGAAACATTTTAAATGCTACATTACCTCCAGCATCAGTACACACAGCAAGCAACACAATAAAAGGAAAGGGGGTGAGAACCACAATAAAGAGTACGGCTCAGAATTTCAATGAGAAATGCTTTATTTATACATGAAATGGAAAACAGGTGCATGTAATGATGTTCATACCACATGTTGTTTCAGATTAAATGCTGATTGCTTGTCTGATTTTAGTCACTTTGTCATTAAGCTGGCCTGATTTCAGTTCCAGTGATGGACACCGCTGATTGTTAAGGTTGAAGATGGATACAGTGCCTCCACAAAGAATTTACCCCCGTTGATTCATTCTTTTTCTGCTAGGCTTTAAAAATCTAATTAACACGTAAATGGGATTTTTTCCTCCAATCCTGTGGAAATCTCGAACTAAAAATTTAATTTAGATGTCTTACGAATTATATTAAAATTGAAAATCAGTGATAATTGCGTATTAAATGCCACATATTCAGTACCAAGAGGAGCAAATCTAATAATTTAACCATTAAACTAAACATTATGTCCTTGTCCATGTCTGTGGTTGTTTAAAATAAAAGGATAATTGTGACCTTATATCTCTCAATTGCAAATTTGTTTCCACTTTTAAACTGTATCTCAAATTTTTTCTCACCTTTTAATTTTTACTCTGGAGGTAAAAATGGGCTTCCACACATTTTTGTTGGAATAGCCGGAAGAATCTTAAAACGAACTATAAAAGGTAAGCTTTTGTACATTTATAAATGAGAACATTTACATAGTTTGCCCTTTGAGTCTGACGGAATGGATGTTTAAAATCCAAAGATATTTCAATGTGTTAAAATTTACAATGTGACAGGAACAAATTGTGAAAGGCAAACGCTTCTGTCAGTCTATAAATCAGCTCTATATACTTTAACTGGTCTCGACCTTTGGGGGTTGAGGTGTTGTTGAGGGTGGTTCAACAGTTTGCTTGTATATTCAGGTTGAGAGGTGACTGAAGTGCTATAGGGACCTTTTACCTTCCTCAATATTAGCCCATTAAAATCAATTTGAACAGTTTTGGACCATTTTCTCCGTGAGTCTTGGTGTGGGATGTAATAGCTCAATTTTTAACATCTAGACCTCCGCTTGTCACTGGGCCAGTCAATATTGAGTGAATGCGGCAGCTGTAAAATGTACCTGTCTGTGGGCTATCTGCAGTCAAGGCGGAAATATTTTTCTAATGCCAATGTTCATGCCTGGTTTCATTTCTATGCCATATCAACTTAAAGAGACAATTTGTACAAAAATGAAAATTCTGTCATTATTTACTCAACCTCTCGTCATTCAAACCTGGATTATTTTCTTTCTTGTGTGAAACACAAAAGTATATTTCGAAGAGTTTAACCATTTATCCATAATGAAACCCAATGGCGTCCAAAACTACTTTAGTGTTCTGCAAAAGAAACACAGCCATAGATGTTTGGACTAATTGAAGCATTTAATGTTTTTGAAAGAAGTCTCTTTTGCTCACCAAAACTCAATATTTTAATGTTTGCAATTTATTACGGTTATGGCAAAGCTGAATTTTCAGTCGTTACTCCAGTCTTCAGAGTCACTTGAAATAATTCTAATATGCTGACTTAATAATGGTTCTTAGTAATGTTGAATGTTAAAGTTTTTCTGCTTAATTTTTGTGGAAATCATGATAATTTATTTAGGATTTTTTGATAAAGCTGAACAGCATTCATATGAAGATTGAATGCATCCCTGCTGTATAAAAGGATCAATTTCTTTAAAATCGTACTTATCCCAAACTTTTAAATGGTAGTTTCACAGTTCCCACAAAATGAATCACAATGTTTTAAGCATTCGTAATATTTGCAACTTACCACTTTTTACAGTGCAAATTATGTTAAAATATATTCTAAACAGTCCTTTTCAATTGTAATAACATTTTACAATATTACTATTTTTACAGTTTTTACATTTTTAAAAAATGCAGTCATGGTGACTATGAGCAAGAGACTTCTTTCAAAAATAGGAAAAGTGGTGGCAGAACTTTCATTTTGGTGTGAACTATTTACTCAAACTGAGTAAAAACTGAATTCGAATGCAGGTATAAATTCACTTTGCATTTAAATTGGCTATGGAGGAAAACCGGAACACCACTTCACTATATCCTCTCCATGTTTCCCTATCCTTTGCAGATTGTTACAGTCATTACACAGACAGTCGTATAGCAGCATACTGTACAGTTGACACGGGATCTAGGATAGGCCAATTACAGCCGAACCGTTACTCAACCTTATGATCCCTAGATCTCCTCACCCTCATTAAACTTCTACCCTCTTTCACACCAACATCCCAACAGAAAGTCAATGTGCCCTCGCCTGTCTCTTTACCTCCTTCCCGAGAATGTTTGGCTAGCTTTTATCTCAATATTCAAAAGATCACTAGCATAAATAACAGCATCACCACAGATTACTATGTTCATTTTCTGCAGTCGTGATTCAATAAAAATTGCATTTTGCTCGGAATGACTGCCTAGAAATTGCAGGACCATTATAGTCTAATATGATGGTCAGAGAAAAAGCTCAAATTGCGCCCTGCAATTCAGAAAAATCAAGGCTATATAGCTACAGTTTCTCTCCAAACACTTTAATCATCTCACCGTCATGAATAATCCTAACAGCGTTAGCATTAATGCCTGAGCTCAGTGGAATCCCTGACTCATGTGATCACCACTGAAGGATTACTAGAGAAAACCAGTTCACACATGACTATGCCAATAAAATCTGCTACCAATGGTTTTGCCAGGACATGTTCCTGGGTCAACATGTCTTATTGGTCCTGTGGGAAGGGTTGTATTGGTTAGAAATGCCCTTCTGCTGGTAAATGTACTGCAACCTCTGACAGCAAAAATCTCAATTTCTAAAATAGCATACATTTCATTATATTATATTTAACCACTTCACCAAATGAATGTTTACCAAAGTCTCAACCCCAAACTAAGTCAGTTTCTGCCTTAAAGTAACCTTAAAAAAAATAAAAAAAAATAAAGGGTTAAAACTTTAGACATCTCGATTTTGATTTTACTACATATTTCTCGATGACATTATTTTTTTATTACACTTATTAGCAAAGATTCACTGTCTTCATCATGCTTACAGATCCACCAAGCAGGAGCAGAGGATCTAACTGGATCCATACCAACGCTGCTATTGTCGATATACAGTAGCACCATTGTTGAATATTCTCAAAGCAAGCCTATTAAGTCTGTTTTCAGGCTGTGAAACCTTGTCAGCCAGTTCTAGAGGGGGTCTCTGAAAGATAAGCAGGCGATAGGAGAAGGCACGTGCCTCTCTGCAGAGCATCTTCAAGGGTATCAATTCTGTGCCTCTCTTCTGATCTCCAAATGAGGCGAGAAGCGATTTGAGTTGGTTCATCCCATCTGACACCACGTCCAACTAAACTAAGTCTAGTTACCAACTAAATAAATGAGGGCTAATGTGTCCTTCAGATCTCAGGAAATGAGGTAGGTTTCTGCAATTGCCTGCTGTCAGGCACACACAGTCCTTGCCATCAGCAACACTGCCTCAGCATGTGCTTGGTCTTCACTCTTCCTAACAATTACGTATTTAATCCCCATTTGAGAAAATGATGGCAGCCACCATCATGACAGACCTTGAATCTTAATGCAAGGAACACCACAAGAGAGAGAGAGAGAGAGAGAGAGAGAGAGAGAGAGAGAGAGAGAGAGAGAGAGAGAGAGAGAGAGAGAGAGAGAGAGTCGTTAATATGACTCAACAGTAAATCTCCATTACTACATGACACTATACATGACAAATGTTTACTTTCTAAATTGTTCCTCGGTCAAGGTGGTCAAAGCTTGGTCTCTTTTATCCATGAGCTTCTGCATATAGAAAGGCTTCAATTAAGATTACATAAGCTGCTCCTCTCACAGATCAGAAGCAGCACATTCAGCGGATGCTTGTGAAATTAATGCTGAAGCCTACGTTGCCATTTCAACTGATTCTTGTCCAAAACTCCCATACTAAGCTATCATAAAATTTAAATGAATAAATAAAAATAAAAGGGAAAATTATTTTCATTCTGGTGACATTTGGATGACCAAGTGAGGCATTTACTCACCCAAAAGATGTTTTGAGAAATGCCTATTTGTCCATTCAATATGTCAATGATGATGACCCAAACTGTTTTGTGACCAACATTCTTCAAATTTCTTCTTTTGTGTTCTGCCGAACCAAGAAAATCTTAGAGGTTTGGAACGACATCAGTTTTGATTTTCTGTTTTCAGCCTTATCATCTTCTCCCTACACAAACTCTGACTTTTTTGTACAATTAAACTATTAGATTCCTAATGTAGTGCAATTACACAAGCACAATACCGAACCTTCATTTCTGGTCTCTAGTTAATTTATAATATATATTTTCTAATCACATTTACTTCATTGACATGCATTGTCTTAATTCTGCACTCTGTTTGATTTGTTGACTTTTTTTTTTTTTTTTTTTTTTTTGTCTGGACAAACACATCCGTGTGGTATCAGTTTTTGATATCGGAGCATTTTAATGAGTGAATACATGAGTAATATCAGTATTGGTGCATGATCCTTATTCCAACTATGCACACCAAAATAAAGTATATAATTACAATTTTAATGGACAACAAGCAATGGTATAAACCCTGGATAAATATATATTTCTACATTTCAAGATTTATCTAAGCTAATAACCACATTACATTGAAAACAAGGTGACTGGTAAAGAAACTCGTCACAAGGTGGCCCATTACTTATGAGGCAGAGCCAGATAGGCTACTAACAGCATTCCACTGGGGATATTTGTGACCTGTTTGCTTAATCTTAACCTTTAACCTCTTTGTGGTCCTGCAAGCACATTCATTTCCAATACGACCTCCCACTTAGAGGGATCCCCTCCCCCACTTGCAGGTTCCATCTCCATACTTGGCCTTGGTGAGCTGTCATCTGCCTGAAAACAAAGCTTCAGAATCAATTTTGAGTGTTGATGCATCAAGTATGCTGGCATCTGTGCTTTTTCCATCCTTTAACATTATGTGCCCATTCCAATTGTTCACTGCTGCCCATTAATTTGGCTTAGCCAAACAGAAAGGACTCATTGACAGGAATCAGAGCATGAAAGAGAAAGTGTTTAAATCACTGTAACCCAGGCAGGTTGCATTATTAGGTATCGGACACACAACTCTGATAAGATGATTAAAAATTAGAAGAATTGTCAGTGAAGCGCTCAA
Organism: Pimephales promelas; assembly: GCF_016745375.1. Next base: position 6,737,680 of record NW_024121188.1, read on the forward strand.
TTAATCTGAAGTTCTGTAAAAGTGTTTGTCTTATGTGCATATGAATGGTTCTCATTAAATTCTTCGGAGGATATGTGAGCGGTTTTAGTAGGCTATACAAGTTAAGCAGTTCAGACGAAGATGTCTTCATGTTTCTGGCAACAAGTTCACAAATATTGTTCTATAATGCAGCAGCCACTGCTGAAAAATTATATAATGTGTCTCAGTATGTGTGCAAAAGACAGAAAATGGAGTAATTAGTCACACAAAGTAATTTCTCGTAATTGAACTGTAACTCTTGGTGTTTAGCATCTTGTTGTGAAAGCCAGAGCAAATCCATACACATCTATTTAAGGCAGAATAATTGCACTTCTAAGACAAAAGTTTCTCATTCCATCTCCCTAAGGGATGCTAATATAAATCCATTCATGCAAATATAGCAAACAATAAAAATGACTTATGGCCCAATATAGTCAGCTGTCACTCCAGTCACTTTTTCAGTAAAACAAACCGGCAAATCTGCCTGCCTCATTATTTCATGCCCCCAAAACTGATAAACAGCCTCATAAATGAGACTGCATTCATCTGCTCCTTGACAAAAAAAGTTCATTTTTGCTGCATAAAAAATAGGTCCCCTAAATGAGCCAGTATTTCAGTATAATGAGGGCGAGCAGGACATTTCAATATTGTCGCTCATCTTCAATGTGCATAACGTCTTCCTTCTTTAATAAAGTCCTTTTACTTCTCTACAATTATGTATTAATGTTATCTCATTCTGAATGCATTTTTATACTGAGATAAACTCCCTCACCTAGATTTTGTTTACCCAAATTAAATGTGCATTGTGTATAATAACAGCAACCTTCAAGCCCCTTGAGAGCACACAATTTTCAGTCAATATAGTGACTGTGAATATGTAAATTAACTAATTAACACAATCAGGTTAAGTGTACTGCATTTCAACAATGAGTACTGTGACTGTAATAATACTGGGATGTTTTTCCTATAAGTGACACCCGCGTACGTATGTGTACAGGTTCCTCCCACTGATTAGCGGTTCCTCCCTTTTTAAAATCGTCAGTCACTGATGTCAAACATCAGTCATGAAACAGCATTTACTGGCTCAAAAATTACACAAAAAAGAAAAAAGAGGCTGTGTTATGGTAACACGTGGCTTTCTATTTGAGAAAAATCAGGAGACAGGAAAAATACAACTCAACCACATAACGGAACAAATGAGTTCACACTAGATATTTTTCCACTTTTTGTGGATCCTGGCTATAAAAAAACCTAAATGTTGTTGGCTTGAAATATTTAATGTGGCCTTGAGATCTAATGAGCTGAGCGTTTAAAAATTCTCATCAGATATTTAGAAGTCAGTTTGAAGCATGCAGGTTAAATGATGTGTCCTTGTAAATGTGTTTAGAGGTCAGGTCTGTGTATAGCCAGGCTTAATAATGAGAAACACTATTTAGCTGTCTAACCAAGTCACAAAAGGGTTAACTTTTTTAATCATTATTGCTTATACTGACTATACCTTGTTGTAATACAGTGTAAAAGAGAGCTGTGCCTGAATCCACTGTTGTCACGGAGCTAAAGGCACTTCCGCTAAAATGGTCAGGATTTGGTAAAGAGTTGGAAACATCGTGCAGAGATCCTTTCCACGGAGTGATCCAGATCCAGACGTTCCAGACATTCTTGCAGAGATTCAAAGATTCCCAGTCCGGGTGGCTGGGTGGAGAGCCAGATGTGTTTGTGACTCTGACTTCAGACAGATTGCCAGGATCTTCATCTTCATGGTGGTAGGACAAACTCTAATAACAAAGTCTCATCCCAAGAAGTCATATAACTGACGTCTTGGGACGTCTTTTGACCATACGTCAACATCCGCCTTTTTAGGGTACCCTTAAACGTTCCCGGGCCGTCATACAACTGACGCTTTACCTTTAACGTCGGTTAGGTGACGGGGTAGGTTTAGGGGTAGATTTAGGTCTGGGGTAGGGTTAGGATCCGATAACGCCATGTAACCGACGTTTAAGGGTACCCTAAAAAGGCGGATGTTGAAGTATGGTCACAAGACGTCCCAAGACGTCAGTTATATGACGACTCTAATAGAAACTAAAAAAGGGCCCCATTGGTGAAAAATGAACTCTTGTCAAATAAAGGCAAGTGACCGAGGTTGAACTGAGCTCAAAGAAACTGAAAAAAAGGTTTTTGTTTTCGTGGGCACTTTATAATTTTAGTTTATTTTTCATAAATGTGTTCTTAAATGTATGTACCAGCCCTGTGTATTTAATACAGGTTTTGTAAACTGTCATTTTGGTGTGGTATTCCTTTTATTGGCATTCAATTCTCAGGCTCTTAACAATTTAATGTTTTCTGATTCTGGTCTAAATTCATATTAAACACAACCTCTAGGACTAATTTAGACTAGGCCTACTACAACTATGTACATTACTACCCCGTAATATGGGTAACATGTTTGCTTGTGAGATTCTGTTTATGTGTTAATGAGCTGAAAATGCCATGACCTTCAACCATTATGTGTTGAGCAATGAAAAGATAAAATGGTATCAAGACGTATTTTATTGCACGTTGTCATGGAGATTGGAAGGTAACTCAATGTCTATAATTATATTAACTCAATGCCGATGTTGAAATTCATATATCACAGTGGTCTCACATGAAGCCGGCCATCATCACAGGCCACAGCAAGTGCTCAATTGACCTTAACCCAAGGCACACCAGTCACATAAATCAAGGGCTACACTCGCTTGTACTCCAGAATGAAGTGTGCTTCAAATCAATACAAATCTATTTGGATTTTAGCACAAAATGCCTGCAGCCAACATATTTGTGGCCAGTAGTCCAACTAGCTGTTGTTTTGATCTCGGACAATTTCCTTTCTTGACCGCAAAACCAGACTGGATGATCTCACTTATAGCCTGCAGTGGAACTGAATTCAATTGAGGTATAACAGTTGTAGAGAATGACAGATTACAGATATACTGTACGTCCAGTAATAGATTGGTTTGTTCTAATAACAGGCTCAACTAAACACATGGTCAGCTTTCAATAGGGAAATCAATCGCAGGGATGAGAACAAAAGCCTTAATGGTCTTAAAAGGCGTTTGTCAGCAGTGATGTGCACACTTTTTGCCAAGCGCTGTGCACAAACATTAATAACAAGCAAAACTGCTCTGTCTGTACTTCTCTCCTCATTTTCTCTCTTTCTCTTGTGAAAGTGAGTGATCCATCAATCACAAAGGCAATGTGTGATATTTAGTGTGCTGTTCTTTTCCATACCATAAAAGTGATGGGAATCAGGCACAGCGTCTGGTCCCTATTTATATTTACCATATAGAGAGAAAAAGAAAGTTGAGTTTTTAAAACCAAAAAGGTCATTTAAAGGAAAAGTTCTGTATTTTACACTTAAACCCCTGTTTTAAGATCGTTTCTGAAGAACTCGAACGTTTAAGATTAAAATTTGGACACATGCTGCTGGCCTGAGAATTTTCGGTTTCTGTGGTTAAATATACTAATAATTATCAAAATAAAAATAATTCTGCTTAAAAATATCGTTCATCAGCCTGTAAACTCTTTGCGGTTGCCATCACATTAATTTAAAATGTGTATTCGCAAGTGTGCATGTACATGTATAGTCATTTGATGACCTGGAAATCAGCTTATCAAATTAGAATTTGGTGTCCAAAATAGAATAACAAGATATGTAGCTCAAGTGTGATGCAAAAAAATGCAACAAATGAAATATCAATGTGTCCTAGAAACACAATATATTTCTCCAGAAAAGCTTATCTATCACTTAGCCACGTCTCCAATCAGCAGGTGAGGCAATAAGGCCATTTCTCTTGGAATTGGGCCATTAGAGCTGTACCACATTACCACCAACATATAACAAAGTACATCCCTCAGCCCATCAGTCAAACGACTCCAACAGAAAATAAGCAGAATCCATCACACCCCACAGCAGCGAAGAATGGAAAAAGGCATATTTAAAAAAGCAGCAGACATTGATTTGTAGCACACATAACTTTTTTATAAATAATGTAGACCATGCCAGAGAATATCTAGGTAAACAAAGCTCTGCGGTAGATGTGAACAATAAATAAGATTTAAACTTAAAGTAGTTGCTGAATGATGGGCACATAACTCAGTTTAGCCTGGAGAACTGGAAATGTGAATCACGTATTTTTAGACCAACTACCATTGTACACATAACACGTTCTAACTACGGATTACCCAAAAGTACAATCGCGATTCAGATATAACTAAGAACATATAATCAATGTTCTAAAGTAGTGTAGAGCAATGACTCTTCAATTGACTTCATAGACTAAAAGTGAATTGATTTTTTTGAAGCGATATGGAAAAATGAGATTAGAAAAAAATAAATTTGAGCAAAAAGAGTTCATAAGGTCAAATATGCCATTAAAGTGTGACAGCAGTGAAGATGAAGCATTAATGATGGATGGTGACCACCCAGTACAATTTTATATTCTGCTCATAATAGGCGTAACAAGACTACTGCAGAATAAAATTCATACTCTAATATCCATGAATATTCACAAGCAATATGCTGCTAATTCAATCATTCTTTGACACAGCTTTTCATTTTGTATTTATGCAGAGAAATCTCTTCGGGCCCCCAATTTGGCAAGAAAACATTTGCAGTAATCAGCGGATAATGGAAGATTTTTAGGTCTGAATCCTAATGCTGAGGCATAATGATTCCCACCTAGCGCTTTTCTGAAATCTTCTTTTGGGCAGTTTTGTTCTTTCATTTGGAAAGCTACTCTTGCCTGTTTGTTATTAACAAACCCACACAGCAAAACTTATAGTGGTTCAGAGAAAAATCAGAGAAATCCCCAGGTGGAAAATAAGCAATTGGGATTCTGAAAACTACACAGTTCTATGAATATGCAAATTAGCCCCACCTCCACTCACTCACACCAACTCAGAGATCCACTTATTGACGATCACACGCTGACGTGATTGGTGACAAGGTACACTCTCAGAAAAAAAGGTACAAAAGCTGTCACTGGGGCTGTACAAAAGGCACACTTTTGTACCCAAAGGCTGCATATTGGTACCTTAGTGGTACATATTAGCACCTAAAATGTACATATTAGCACATGAAATGTACATATTACCAGCTAAAATGTCCATAATATGACCTAAAATGGACATGTTAGCTCATGAAATGGACATACCAGCACCTAAAATGTACATATTAGCACCTAAATGTACATATTACCACCTAAGATATCCATATTATGACCTAAAATGGACATAATTAGCTCATGAAATGGACATTTCAGCACCTAAAATGTACATATTAGTACCTAAAATGTATTACCACCTAAAATGTACATATTAGCACCTATATATCAACACCTCAATGTACATATCAGCACCTAAAATGGACAAAAGTTCACCTTTTGAAAAGGTACAGCCCCAGTGACAGCTTTTATACCTTTTTTTTCTGAGAGTGTGGTTTGTGACATCAGAAAAAACACCCTCACGGCAGTTTTAAAGAGAAAATCCACTTGAGTTTTAGATATCACTCGCATATCAAGGGGTTTTGGGTGGGGGCCTTTGTGTCAGGTACATCAGCAAGAAGGTTGTGCAAAGACACATTTAATGATACAATGAAAACCAGGACTTCATTTCTTCCCTTTAGTATCGTTGGAGTAAACACAGATGTCCATAACAGCTGATGATCTTATTGCTACCATGTTTTCCTAGATTGCCACAGGCTATGCATCATATAGTGCAAAGGGTGAATATATGACTGAATGAACCTCTGTTTCCATTTCTGTAATTCAACTAATAAAATCATGCACCTGAATCTAAAGTGCTCATGAGTGCTGTTTGCATCCCCACTGCAGCCTGCCACTCATTAACTGTAAAAGGATACTCCTACCCTACAATACTGAGCTCATTACTGGCCACATCTCTTGCTTGTTTGATGTGGAAAGGTGAAAAAACCCAGTCATAGTGATTTATCTTGCAAATATTTTGAGGGATTTTTAAGTGTACGTTTTATCTTTGGAAAATGGTTGTTCAAAACCAATCATTTAAATCGGAAACATTATTATAAAACATCACTCAGAATTTTGTTGATACAGCTTGAAAGGTAATGTAAGCAATACTTTTTTGGAATCCCATGCATAAAATGTCTACATTTTCTGAAAGATATCACTAAAATAAGTGCTCCGAGAAATCACTCCTGTTGCTGTGACAGCGCTAGATTGTTTAAACAACAAAATGTTGTATATGTGCCTTAGCCAATTTAAATCAAGCCAAACAGAAACGCTTGTGAATCATTTTGCATTCAGGTTAAGTCATAAGTTACACTAAAATGTATGGATTCATTGTGTCTACAACAAAATATTGAGGTATAACTTTCATCTGTTCAAGTTGTGTTCATTCTGAAAAAAAGTGCATTCTGTTTTGTTTGCCATTGATCAATAAATAAAATTACATTATATTATATTAGATGTTTTACCAGGACATTTGGAGGCTTCAAATGGCTGAAATGTACTTGTAGTTGCTTTTAAGTGGCATTGAGATAAATGGTACTGCTAACAAATAGCTTCCACCATTATTGCCGACCTCCCTGAATCTATTGTACATGGGAGAGCATTTTGATTGCAAAGTGTACTGTACGTCCAACCTTGAGAGCACAGTCTTTGAGAACAAAAATACAATACTGTGTTGGCATCATACCTTATGTGCTATATTTCCTAACAACATAAATATCCTTCTGCTTTTTCAAATATTTTATTAATTTCACAAAGGAAAAGAAAATGACATTTGACTCTACAGCTGTAATCACGGAAAAGCCAAATCATTAGGAAAGTGAAACAATTGATTGCTGTACCAAGAAAAAGCCTTCAGCCCCTAGAATCAATTCTGACTGCAACACAGTAATCAACAAGAGAAATCTATGACATAAGAAGAGAATCACATCTAAAAGTTCCATCGTGGATACTGTAGATTAGAGTATTTATCTCAGGCACTGCTCTGTGTGAGTGTGGGCAGGCCTTTTTGAGGGCCCTCATTGTTTGATGGTCATGTGTCATGTCGTAGCAGTAGGCAGGGTTCAGGGCTTGGCACAGGCAGGGTTGGGATGGAAGGACAGAAGCTTGCTTGACAAAGCTTTGGACTTTACCCAGCACCAGCTGCCATGCAGCTGCCAGCTTCAAAATGCCCTAAATGCCTGTGACAGCCTGTGGCATTTGATATCAACCACTCTGATTTTGGCTTTCCAAATTTTACTTGGTTTATTTTAGCTCAGCTGTGAAGACTATTTGATGAAAAGGACATAATCTCTACTCCTTTTACTGCATATTATTAAAGGAGCATTTTACCCATTTCAACATTAATCTTTATTGAAAGATTCTTATCATATATGTAGTCGAAATGTAAAATAATTTTTGAATTTGGTGCCCTCTTGACCGAGAAAAGACAAGAAAAGCAAATAACCGAGGGGCGCATTTGTATGTAAGACAACAAGTCCCACAATGCACCACATTGCACAGCTCCGCAAGCCACACCCACTAATCCGGAACAGCGAAAACAGAGAAATCACTCTTCCGTGTACAAGGCTAACGTTAGCTGTCACCAGAGTTAGAAATTCATTTCACACAAAATTTCTAGTTAGTTGGCTGTGGCGAGTAGGACGATCGAGAGGCCGGTGGTGTGAGTGATAATGAAAGACACCTGTGAGACGCACCGGTCTCGCGTCTCTCAGGGAGGAGCGAAAGGAGCGATTTTCTGATTTTATGTTGTGTTTTGTTTCTGTTGTGTGTAACGTTACAGCAGTCGTCAATGAGGGACTGCTGGCTAATACTTTCGTTTTGTATTTGTTCATTTTACTATTAAAATTTTTAAAGGGGTGATGAACTGAGAAATCAAATTTTCCTTAAGTTTTTGACATCTAAGAGGTCATCATATTATAAGAATATCCTATAAGTTTCAGAACTAAAAACGTTCTTGTTAGTCCAATATAAGCTTTTATTGACACCAGCCTCAGCAAACGACTCGTTTTTAAAAGTGGGGAACTATGACGTCAAAGAGGATAAAACACCACCCCCGCAGGAGAAGATCAACGCCTAAGCCCAGCCCACCGAGTCACGCATTACACGTACATACATAACATAGATGCCTACCTCGTGATGACAAACCGGGTCGAGCTACCGAGCAATACAAAATATTGTGCAGAGTAAATAGTAGAACGTTACACTACTTTCTAGTTTAAATTATTTGAAGACTAATAGGACATTGACTGCAATATATGTGTTTAAATATACTTAGGGAAACATTGCTATTTTATGGCAACGCTGTACCACAAAAAATAGTTCTATAAAATTTTGACTTATTTAATTGCACATTTTTTAGAAATTGATTTTATTTTTTTAAACTTGCCATTTATGCAAACCTATAGATCCCTACAATTTGGTTAAGTCATTTATCACGGAAGAGCTCTGCACTCTTCATTTGGCTTTTTCCATAAAACATTGCTGTATTCAGTTTCTGAAAAGAGTTTATATGTCAATGGAACTACTAAAATGAACACTTATAAATGCAATCATATTGTTGATATTACTATCTATAACACATCTCAATTGGGAAATTACTGCAATTCCACTGTACATTGGAAACCGGAAACTGATATTTTATCAGTTTAATGTAAAAACATGTTCGACAAAGTTGATTTGTGAATAAAAAGATCTAATTTTCTTATCAAAGATGCTGAAAAAAACAAAAAACAAAAAAACAATAAGCCCTTGAGAAGAATAATGTTAATGGTTTGAGCACTTCAACAGGTGTCTTCTGTCTGAGGGTGATGGTGGGAAGGAGAGTTTTGGAGGGACATACTGCCTTACAGAAACTGTTTGAAGGAAAACTTTCAGTCAACTGTCATTTACCAAAAAAAAATAAAAAATCAAATGATAACGATCCATCAGTAGTCTGTGTAATTCATGTCTTAATTAAAAAAAAGTTGTTTAGCTCTGTGTGTGAAAAACAGTCAAAAATATCTTTCTACACTTATATATCAAGTTACATGTACCTGTCCCAATATAAAATACCTGTTTAAGTTTTATAACTGAAAGCAACTTGTGTAACAGGTATAAAAATTCTAAAATTAAATGGATGTAATGTTAAGCAAAATTCAGACAGAATTATTATTTACATACAGTATACTTGAAGTAGCTGCCTGACTGAAATGAGCTATTATTCTTTATTTTGTATCAGGAGTATGACTTCATGTTTGAGCTGTAACTGAAAGCAACATGCACTAATATATCTCAAAATGTCAGTGACAATTATTTGTTTCAAGATGCACAACAGATGTTTTTTTTTCTAAGGCATATTTTACTGTCTAACTAGGCCTGAAACTTTAGTTCTGTAGGATATAACATCAGCTTGTGTGCTAAGTGATTAATTAATTATGAATCTCATTAATTAGCAGATTTACTCCAATAATGAGTTAACGAGTCATCCAGGTGCAACAAAGGGTTTTCTGTTTGGCTTTAAAAGTCCTGGTTTGTATGAAACTTTATCTTGCATGGTTGCTTGTTTTATTCAGTGGCTTAGATTGTGGTTTATAGAATGGGTTTGATTGAAGTGGCTGTTTTGGTGGTTCTTTATCATCAATTGGTATGGCATGGTGAGTTACATTTTTCTGTTTAGATGTCTGTGTTTTATTTAAAGTCAATGTGTTTGTCACTATTCAGCTCCACAGTTAAACATGGGTCCTTGGACCTTTTAGTGTTTCTTAATCTAATATGTTGTTGTACTAAAATAATGTGAGTTTACTAACCAACTTGATTATCAAACTGTTTCTGTCTCTCCCTGTAGACAATCTGGTCGGTGTATCCTGTGCTCCTTCTGTCAATACCACCTTCAACCAGGATGATTCTGAGGGGTCCGGTTCTGTGAACGCCACCTTCAGCCAGGACGATACTGAGGGGTCCGGTTCTGTGAACGCCACCTTCAGCCAGGACGATACTGAGGGGTCCGGTTCTGTGAACGCCACCTTCAGCCAGGACGATACTGAGGGGTCCGGTTCTGTGAACGCCACCTTCAGCCAGGACGATACTGAGGGGTCCGGTTCTGTGAACGCCACCTTCAGCCAGGACGATACTGAGGGGTCCGGTTCTGTCAATACCACCTTCAGCCAGGACGATACTGAGGGGTCCGGTTCTGTGAACGCCACCTTCAGCCAGGACGATACAGAGGGGTCCGGTTCTGTGAACGCCACCTTCAGCCAGGACGATACTGAGGGGTCCGGTTCTGTGAACGCCACCTTCAGCCAGGACGATACTGAGGGGTCCGGTTCTGTCAATACCACCTTCAGCCAGGACGATACTGAGGGGTCCGGTTCTGTGAACGCCACCTTCAGCCAGGACGATACAGAGGGGTCCGGTTCTGTGAACGCCACCTTCAGTCAAGACGATACTGAGGGGTCCGGTTCTGTCAATACCACCTTCAGCCAGGACGATACTGAGGGGTCCGGTTCTGTCAATACCACCTTCAGCCAGGACGATACTGAGGGGTCCGGTTCTGTGAACGCCACCTTCAGCCAGGACGATACTGAGGGGTCCGGTTCTGTGAACGCCACCTTCAGCCAGGACGATACTGAGGGGTCCGGTTCTGTGAACGCCACCTTCAGCCAGGACGATACTGAGGGGTCCGGTTCCGTCAATACCACCTTCAGCCAGGACGATACTGAGGGGTCCGGTTCTGTGAACGCCACCTTCAGCCAGGACGATACTGAGGGGTCCGGTTCTGTGAACGCCACCTTCAGCCAGGACGATACTGAGGGGTCCGGTTCTGTCAATACCACCTTCAGCCAGGACGATACTGAGGGGTCCGGTTCTGTGAATGCCACCTTCAGTCAGTATGATTCTGAGGGGTCCGGTTCTGTGAACACCACCTTCAGCCAGGACGATACTGAGGGGTCCGGTTCTGTCAATGCCACCTTGAGCCAGGATTATTCTGAGGGGTCCCGTTCTGTCAATGCCACCTTCAGCCAGAACGATACTAAGGGGTCTGTGTCTGTGAACACCACCTTCAGCCAGGACGATGATGATGAGTTCGGCTCTGTCAATGCCACCTTCAGCCTGGACGATGCTGAGGGGTCCGGTGGTTCTGTGGACAACTAAAGCCAGGACTATGCTGAGGGGGTCTAGTTCTGTCAACAGCTTCAAGTCCCTCTTCTTGGGGGTTTGGTTCTATTTTGGCACTTTCTATTTAACTTTTAACCTAAGCCACGATTCTGTGCAACAAAATAAAATTTTAAGTCTCTGAATGGTTTATTTTTTGTGACTTCTACTTTGTTAATCGGTTTTAACAGTCACTTGGGTTAGTTTGTAGTGATTTTAACATCTGGGAACTGGTGACTTGTCTTTTGAAGTCAGGTTTTTCCCAACAAATCTTGTGCTGTGAACACTATCTAGTTTAATTTATTTGAAGACTAATAGGACATTGACTGCAATATCTTTGTTTAAATCTATTTAAGGGAACGTTGCTATTTTATGGCAACGCTGTACCACAAAAAAATAGTTCTAAAAAATTTTGACTTTTTAGAATCTTTGCCATTTATGCAAACCAATAGATCCCAATAATTTGGTTAACTCATCCTCACTCATCACGAAAGAGCTCTGCACTCTTCATTTGGCTTTTTCCATAATATACTGCCGTATTCATTTCCTGAAAAGAATTTTTATGTGAAGTTAATTACTAAGACTTATAACTGCAATCATATTGTTGATATTATTATTTATAAAACATCTCAATGGGGAAATTACTGCAATTCCACTGTGGTACAGTGAAAGCCATATGGAAAAACTGATATTTTCTCAATTTAATGTTGAACCATGTTAGACAAAGTTGATTTGTGAATAAAAAAAATTGAATTTATCAAAGATGCTCCAAATAAAAACAATAAGCCCTTGAGGAGAGATATTTAGAAATAATGTTAATGTTTTGAGCACTTCAACAGGTGTCTTCTGTCTGAGGGTGATGGTGGGAAGGAGAGTTTTGGAGGGACATACTGCCTTACAGAATCATAAGAAAAAAAATAAGTAGTCTGTGTAATTCATGTCTTAATTTTAAAAAAGTTGTTTAGTTCTGTGTGTGTGAAAAAACGTCAAAAATATCTTCTACACTTATATATCAAGTTACATGTACCTGTCCCAATATAAAATACCTGTTTAAGTTTAATTTTTTAATAACTGAAAGCAACTTGTGTAACAGCTATACAAATAATACTGTTAAATGGATGTAATGTTAAGCAAAATTCAGACATAATTATTAATTTACATACAGTATACTTGAAGTAGCTGCCTGACTGAAATGAGCTATTATTCTTTATTTTGTATCAGGAGTATGACTTCATGTTTGAGCTGTAACTGAAAGCAACATGCACTAATATATCTCAAAATGTCAGTGACAATTATTTGTTTCAAGATGCACAACAGATTTTTTTTTTCTAAGGCATATTTTACTGTCTAACTAGGCCTGAAACTTTAGTTCTGTAGGATATAACATCAGCTTGTGTGCTAAGTGATTAATTAATTATGAATCTCATTAATTAGCAGATTTACTCCAATAATGAGTTAACGAGTCATCCAGGTGCAACAAAGGGTTTTCTGTTTGGCTTTAAAAGTCCTGGTTTGTATGAAACTTTATCTTGCATGGTTGCTTGTTTTATTCAGTGGCTTAGATTGTGGTTTATAGAATGGGTTTGATTGAAGTGGCTGTTTTGGTGGTTCTTTATCATCAATTGGTATGGCATGGTGAGTTACATTTTTCTGTTTAGATGTCTGTGTTTTATTTAAATTCAATGTGTTTGTCACTATTCAGCTCCACAGTTAAACATGGGTCCTTGGACCTTTTAGTGTTTCTTAATATAATATGTTGTTGTACTAAAATAATGTGAGTTTACTAACCAACTTGATTATCAAACTGTTTCTGTCTCTCCCTGTAGACAATCTGGTCGGTGTATCCTGTGCTCCTTCTGTCAATACCACCTTCAACCAGGATGATTCTGAGGGGTCCGGTTCTGTGAACGCCACCTTCAGCCAGGATGATACTGAGGGGTCCGGTTCTGTGAACGCCACCTTCAGCCAGGACGATACTGAGGGGTCCGGTTCTGTGAACGCCACCTTCAGTCAGGATGATTCTGAGGGGTCCGGTTCTGTGAACGCCACCTTCAGCCAGGACGATTCTGAGGGGTCCGGTTCTGTCAACGCCACCTTCAGTCAGGACGATTCTGAGGGTCCGGTTCTGTGAACGCCACCTTCAGCCAGGACGATACTGAGGGGTCCGGTTCTGTCAACGCCACCTTCAGCCAGGAATTCTGAGGGGTCCGGTTCTGTGAATGCCACCTTCAGCCAGGACGATACTGAGGGGTCCGGTTCTGTGAACGCCACCTTCAGCCAGGATGATTCTGAGGGGTCCGGTTCTGTCAACGCCACCTTCAGCCAGGATGATTCTGAGGGGTCCGGTTCTGTCAATACCACCTTCAGTCAGGATGATTCTGAGGGGTCCGGTTCTGTGAATGCCACCTTCAGTCAGGACGATACTGAGGGGTCCGGTTCTGTCAATGCCACCTTCAGTCAGGATGATTCTGAGGGGTCCGGTTCTGTGAACGCCACCTTCAGCCAGGACGATACTGAGGGGTCCGGTTCTGTGAACGCCACCTTCAGCCAGGACGATACTGAGGGGGTCCGGTTCTGTGAACGCCACCTTCAGCCAGGACGATACTGAGGGGTCCGGTTCTGTCAACGCCACCTTCAGCCAGGACGATACTGAGGGGTCCGGTTCTGTCAACGCCACCTTCAGCCAGGACGATACTGAGGGGTCCGGTTCTGTGAACGCCACCTTCAGCCAGGACGATACTGAGGGGTCCGGTTCTGTGAATGCCACCTTCAGCCAGGACGATACTGAGGGGTCCGGTTCTGTGAACGCCACCTTGAGCCAGATTATTCCGAGGGGTCCGGTTCTGTCAATGCCACCTTCAGCCAGGACGATACTGAGGGGTCCGGTTCTGTCAATGCCACCTTCAGCCAGAACGATACTGAGGGTCCGTGTCTGTGAACACCACCTTCAGCCAGGACGATACTGAGGGGTCCGGTTCTGTCAATGCCACCTTGAGCCAGAATTATTCTGAGGGGTCTGGTTCTGTCAATGCCACCTTCAGCCAGAACGATACTAAGGGGTCCGTGTCTGTGAACACCACCTTCAGCCAGGACGATGATGATGAGTTCGGCTCTGTCAATGCCACCTTCAGCCTGGACGATGCTGAGGGGTCCGGTGGTTCTGTGGACAACTAAAGCCAGGACTATGCTGAGGGGGTCTAGTTCTGTCAACAGCTTCAAGTCCCTCTTCTTGGGGGTCCGGTTCTATTTTGGCACTTTCTATTTAACTTTTAACCTAAGCCACGATTCTGTGTAACAAAATAAAATTTTAAGTCTCTGAATGGTTTATTTTTTGTGACTTCTACTTTGTTAATCGGTTTTAACAGTCACTTGGGGTTAGTTTGTAGTGATTTTAACATCTGGGAACTGGTGACTTGTCTTTTGAAGTCAGGTTTTTCCCAACAAATCTTGTGCTGTGAACACTATCTAGTTTAATTTATTTGAAGACTAATAGGACATTGACTGCAATATCTTTGTTTAAATCTATTTAAGGGAACGTTGCTATTTTATGGCAACGCTGCACCACAAAAAAATAGTTCTATAAAATTTTGACTTTTTAGAATCTTTGCCATTTATGAAAACCAATAGATCCCAATAATTTGGTTAACTCATCCTCACTCATCACGAAAGAGCTCTGCACTCTTCATTTGGCTTTTTCCATAATATACTGCCGTATTCATTTCCTGAAAAGAATTTTTATGTGAAGTTAATTACTAAGACTTATAACTGCAATCATATTGTTGATATTATTATTTATAAAACATCTCAATGGGGAAATTACTGCAATTCCACTGTGGTACAGTGAAAGCCATATGGAAAAACTGATATTTTCTCAATTTAATGTTAAACCATGTTAGACAAAGTTGATTTGTGAATAAAAAAAATCTAATTTATTTATCAAAGATGCTCCAAATAAAAACAATAAGCCCTTGAGGAGAGATATTTAGAAATAATGTTAATGGTTTGAGCACTTCAACAGGTGTCTTCTGTCTGAGGGTGATGGTGGGAAGGAGAGTTTTGGAGGGACATACTGCCTTACAAACTGTTTGAAGGAAAACTTTTTCCAGCATTCATAATTTACTTCCCATGATATTTCTCTTAAAGTCTTGTGTTGTCGTACATGAAATACAAGGCCGGTGGAGGGACGTTTTAACTGTAACTGTCAGTCACCAAAAAACAAATTAAATGATAATGATCCATAAGTAGTCTGTGTAATTCATGTCTTATTTTAAAAAAGTTGTTTAGTTCTGTGTGTGTGAAAAAACGTCAAAAATATCTTCTACACTTATATATCAAGTTACATGTACCTGTCCCAATATAAAATACCTGTTTAAGTTTAATTTTTTAATAACTGAAAGCAACTTGTGTAACAGCTATACAAATTATACTGTTAAATGGATGTAATGTTAAGCAAAATTCAGACATAATTATTAATTTACATACAGTATACTTGAAGTAGCTGCCTGACTGAAATGAGCTATTATTCTTTATTTTGTATCAGGAGTATGACTTCATGTTTGAGCTGTAACTGAAAGCAACATGCACTAATATATCTCAAAATGTCAGTGACAATGATTTGTTTCAAGATGCACAACAGATTTTTTTTTTCTAAGGCATATTTTACTGTCTAACTAGGCCTGAAACTTTAGTTCTGTAGGATATAACATCAGCTTGTGTGCTAAGTGATTAATTAATTATGAATCTCATTAATTAGCAGATTTACTCCAATAATGAGTTAACGAGTCATCCAGGTGCAACAAAGGGTTTTCTGTTTGGCTTTAAAAGTCCTGGTTTGTATGAAACTTTATCTTGCATGGTTGCTTGTTTTATTCAGTGGCTTAGATTGTGGTTTATAGAATGGGTTTGATTGAAGTGGCTGTTTTGGTGGTTCTTTATCATCAATTGTATGGCATGGTGAGTTACATTTTTCTGTTTAGATGTCTGTGTTTTATTTAAAGTCAATGTGTTTGTCACTATTCAGCTCCACAGTTAAACATGGGTCCTTGGACCTTTTAGTGTTTCTTAATCTAATCTAATATGTTGTGTACTAAAATAATGTGAGTTTACTAACCAACTTGATTATCAAACTGTTTCTGTCTCTCCCTGTAGACAATCTGGTCGGTGTATCCTGTGCTCCTTCTGTCAATACCACCTTCAACCAGGATGATTCTGAGGGGTCCGGTTCTGTGAACGCCACTTCAGCCAGGATGATACTGAGGGGTCCGGTTCTGTGAACGCCACCTTCAGCCAGGACGATACTGAGGGGTCCGGTTCTGTGAACGCCACCTTCAGCCAGGACGATACTGAGGGGTCCGGTTCTGTCAATACCACCTTCAGCCAGGACGATACTGAGGGGTCCGGTTCTGTGAACGCCACCTTC
>NW_024121188.1:6754772-6906441 GCF_016745375.1 Pimephales promelas
AAATTAAATGATAATGATCCATAAGTAGTCTGGTAATTCATGTCTTAATTTTAAAAAAGTTGTTTAGTTCTGTGTGTGTGAAAAAACGTCAAAAATATCTTCTACACTTATATATCAGTTACATGTACCTGTCCCAAATATAAAATACCTGTTTTAAGTTTAATTTTTTAATAACTGAAAGCAACTTGTGTAACAGCTATACAAATTATACTGTTAAATGGATGTAATGTTAAGCAAAATTCAGACATAATTATTAATTTACATACAGTATACTTGAAGTAGCTGCCTGACTGAAATGAGCTATTATTCTTTATTTTGTATCAGGAGTATGACTTCATGTTTGAGCTGTAACTGAAAGCAACATGCACTAATATATCTCAAAATGTCAGTGACAATGATTTGTTTCAAGATGCACAACAGATTTTTTTTTTCTAAGGCATATTTTACTGTCTAACTAGGCCTGAAACTTTAGTTCTGTAGGATATATAACATCAGCTTGTGTGCTAAGTGATTAATTAATTATGAATCTCATTAATTAGCAGATTTACTCCAATAATGAGTTAACGAGTCATCCAGGTGCAACAAAGGGTTTTCTGTTTGGCTTTAAAAGTCCTGGTTTGTATGAAACTTTATCTTGCATGGTTGCTTGTTTTATTCAGTGGCTTAGATTGTGGTTTATAGAATGGGTTTGATTGAAGTGGCTGTTTTGGTGGTTCTTTATCATCAATTGGTATGGCATGGTGAGTTACATTTTTTCTGTTTAGATGTCTGTGTTTTATTTAAAGTCAATGTGTTTGTCACTATTCAGCTCCACAGTTAAACATGGGTCCTTGGACCTTTTAGTGTTTCTTAATCTAATATGTGTTGTACTAAAATAATGTGAGTTTACTAACCAACTTGATTATCAAACTGTTTCTGTCTCTCCCTGTAGACAATCTGGTCGGTGTATCCTGTGCTCCTTCTGTCAATACCACCTTCAGCCAGGATGATTCTGAGGGGTCCGGTTCTGTGAACGCCACCTTCAGCCAGGATGATTCTGAGGGGTCCGGTTCTGTGAACGCCACCTTCAGCCAGGATGATACTGAGGGGTCCGGTTCTGTGAACGCCACCTTCAGTCAGGACGATACTGAGGGGTCCGGTTCTGTCAAATACCACCTTCAGCCAGGATGATTCTGAGGGTCCGGTTCTGTGAACGCCACCTTCAGCCAGGACGATACTGAGGGGTCCGGTTCTGTCAATACCACCTTCACCAGGACGATACTGAGGGGTCCGGTTCTGTGAACGCCACCTTCAGCCAGGACGATACTGAGGGGTCCGGTTCTGTGAACGCCACCTTCAGCCAGGACGATACTGAGGGGTCCGGTTTGGGTTCAGGGGGACGATACTGAGGGGTCCGGTTCTGGAACGCCACCTTCAGCCAGGACGATACTGAGGGGTCCGGTTCTGTCAATACCACGTTCAGTCAGGACGATACTGAGGGGTCCGGTTCTGTGAACGCCACCTTCAGCCAGGACGATACTGAGGGGTCCGGTTCTGTCAACGCCACCTTCAGCCAGGACGATACTGAGGGGTCCGGTTCTGTGAACGCCACCTTCAGCCAGGACGATACTGAGGGGTCCGGTTCTGTGAACGCCACCTTCAGCCAGGACGATACTGAGGGGTCCGGTTCTGTGAACGCCACCTTCAGCCAGGACGATACTGAGGGTCCGGTTCTGTGAACGCCACCTTCAGCCAGGACGATACTGAGGGGTCCGGTTCTGTCAATACCACCTTCAGCCAGGACGATACTGAGGGGTCCGGTTCTGTGAACGCCACCTTCAGCCAGGACGATACTGAGGGGTCCGGTTCTGTGAACGCCACCTTCAGTCAAGACGATACTGAGGGGTCCGGTTCTGTGAACGCCACCTTCAGCCAGGACGATACTGAGGGGTCCGGTTCTGTGAACGCCACCTTCAGCCAGGACGATACTGAGGGGTCCGGTTCTGTCAATACCACGTTCAGTCAGGACGATACTGAGGGTCCGGTTCTGTGAACGCCACCTTCAGCCAGGACGATACTGAGGGGTCCGGTTCTGTCAACGCCACCTTCAGCCAGGACGATACTGAGGGGTCCGGTTCTGTGAACGCCACCTTCAGCCAGGACGATACTGAGGGGTCCGGTTCTGTCAATACCACCTTCAGCCAGGACGATACTGAGGGGTCCGGTTCTGTGAACGCCACCTTCAGCCAGGACGATACTGAGGGGTCCGGTTCTGTCAACGCCACCTTCAGCCAGGACGATACTGAGGGGTCCGGTTCTGTGAACGCCACCTTCAGCCAGGACGATACTGAGGGGTCCGGTTCTGTCAACGCCACCTTCAGCCAGGACGATACTGAGGGGTCCGGTTCTGTCAACGCCACCTTCAGCCAGGACGATACTGAGGGGTCCGGTTCTGTGAACGCCACCTTCAGCCAGGACGATACTGAGGGGTCCGGTTCTGTCAATGCCACCTTGAGCCAGAATTATTCTGAGGGGTCCGGTTCTGTCAATGCCACCTTCAGCCAGAACGATACTAAGGGGTCCGTGTCTGTGAACACCACCTTCAGCCAGGACGATGATGATGAGTTCGGCTCTGTCAATGCCACCTTCAGCCTGGACGATGCTGAGGGGTCCGGTGGTTCTGTGGACAACTAAAGCCAGGACTATGCTGAGGGGGTCTAGTTCTGTCAACAGCTTCAAGTCCCTCTTCTTGGGGGTCCGGTTCTATTTTGGCACTTTCTATTTAACTTTTAACCTAAGCCACGATTCTGTGTAACAAAATAAAATTTTAAGTCTCTGAATGGTTTATTTTTTGTGACTTCTACTTTGTTAATCGGTTTTAACAGTCACTTGGGTTAGTTTGTAGTGATTTTAACATCTGGGAACTGGTGACTTGTCTTTTGAAGTCAGGTTTTTCCCAACAAATCTTGTGCTGTGAACACTATCTAGTTTAATTTATTTGAAGACTAATAGGACATTGACTGCAATATCTTTGTTTAAATCTATTTAAGGGAACGTTGCTATTTTATGGCAACGCTGTACCACAAAAACATAGTTCTATAAGATTTTGACTTATTTAATTGCTTTTTTTTTTTTTTTTTTTTTAAGAATCTTTCTTTTATACTTGCCATTTATGCAAACCAATAGATCCCAATAATTTGGTTAACTCATCCTCACTCATCACGAAAGAGCTCTGCACTCTTCATTTGGCTTTTTCCATAATATACTGCTGTATTCATTTTCTGAAAAGAATTTATATGTGAAGTTAATTACTACAGTTAAGACTTTTAACTGCAATCATATTGTTGATATTATTATTTATAAAACATTTCAATGGGGAAATTACTGCAATTCCACTGTGGTACAGTGAAAGCCATATGGAAAAACTGATATTTTCTCAATTTAATGTTAAACCATGTTAGACAAAGTTGATTTGTGAATAAAAAAAATCTAATTTATTTATCAAAGATGCTCCAAATAAAAACAATAAGCCCTTGAGGAGAGATATTTAGAAATAATGTTAATGGTTTGAGCACTTCAACAGGTGTCTTCTGTCTGAGGGTGATGGTGGGAAGGAGAGTTTTGGAGGGACATACTGCCTTACAAACTGTTTGAAGGAAAACTTTTTCCAGCATTCATAATTTACTTCCCATGATATTTCTCTTAAAGTCTTGTGTTGTCGTACATGAAATACAAGGCCGGTGGAGGGGACGTTTTAACTGTAACTGTCAGTCACCAAAAAACAAATTAAATGATAATGATCCATAAGTAGTCTGTGTAATTCATGTCTTAATTTTAAAAAAGTTGTTTAGTTCTGTGTGTGTGAAAAAACGTCAAAAATATCTTCTACACTTATATATCAAGTTACATGTACCTGTCCCAATATAAAATACCTGTTTAAGTTTAATTTTTTAATAACTGAAAGCAACTTGTGTAACAGCTATACAAATTATACTGTTAAATGGATGTAATGTTAAGCAAAATTCAGACATAATTATTAATTTACATACAGTATACTTGAAGTAGCTGCCTGACTGAAATGAGCTATTATTCTTTATTTTGTATCAGGAGTATGACTTCATGTTTGAGCTGTAACTGAAAGCAACATGCACTAATATATCTCAAAATGTCAGTGACAATGATTTGTTTCAAGATGCACAACAGATTTTTTTTTTCTAAGGCATATTTTACTGTCTAACTAGGCCTGAAACTTTAGTTCTGTAGGATATAACATCAGCTTGTGTGCTAAGTGATTAATTAATTATGAATCTCATTAATTAGCAGATTTACTCCAATAATGAGTTAACGAGTCATCCAGGTGCAACAAAGGGTTTTCTGTTTGGCTTTAAAAGTCCTGGTTTGTATGAAACTTTATCTTGCATGGTTGCTTGTTTTATTCAGTGGCTTAGATTGTGGTTTATAGAATGGGTTTGATTGAAGTGGCTGTTTTGGTGGTTCTTTATCATCAATTGGTATGGCATGGTGAGTTACATTTTTCTGTTTAGATGTCTGTGTTTTATTTAAAGTCAATGTGTTTGTCACTATTCAGCTCCACAGTTAAACATGGGTCCTTGGACCTTTTAGTGTTTCTTAATCTAATATGTTGTTGTACTAAAATAATGTGAGTTTACTAACCAACTTGATTATCAAACTGTTTCTGTCTCTCCCTGTAGACAATCTGGTCGGTGTATCCTGTGCTCCTTCTGTCAATACCACCTTCAACCAGGATGATTCTGAGGGGTCCGGTTCTGTGAACGCCACCTTCAGCCAGGATGATACTGAGGGGTCCGGTTCTGTGAACGCCACCTTCAGCCAGGACGATACTGAGGGGTCCGGTTCTGTCAATACCACATTCAGTCAGGATGATTCTGAGGGGTCCGGTTCTGTCAACGCCACCTTCAGCCAGGATGATACTGAGGGGTCCGGTTCTTTGAACGCCACCTTCAGCCAGGACGATACTGAGGGGTCCGGTTCTGTGAACGCCACCTTCAGCCAGGACGATACTGAGGGGTCCGGTTCTGTGAACGCCACCTTCAGCCAGGACGATACTGAGGGGTCCGGTTCTGTGAACGCCACCTTCAGCCAGGACGATACTGAGGGGTCCGGTTCTGTGAACCACCTTCAGCCAGGACGATACTGAGGGTCCGGTTCTGTGAACGCCACCTTCAGCCAGGACGATACTGAGGGGTCCGGTTCTGTGAACGCCACCTTCAGCCAGGACGATACTGAGGGGTCCGGTTCTGTCAATACCACGTTCAGTCAGGACGATACTGAGGGGTCCGGTTCTGTGAACGCCACCTTCAGTCAAGACGATACTGAGGGGTCCGGTTCTGTGAACGCCACCTTCAGCCAGGACGATACTGAGGGGTCCGGTTCTGTCAACGCCACCTTCAGCCAGGACGATACTGAGGGGTCCGGTTCTGTGAACGCCACTTTCAGCCAGGACGATACTGAGGGGTCCGGTTCTGTGAACGCCACCTTCAGCCAGGACGATACTGAGGGGTCCGGTTCTGTGAACGCCACCTTCAGCCAGGACGATACTGAGGGGTCCGGTTGTCAATACACCTTCAGCCAGGACGATACTGAGGGGTCCGGTTCTGTGAACGCCACCTTCAGCCAGGACGATACTGAGGGTCGGTTCTGTGAACGCCACCTTCAGTCAAGACGATACTGAGGGGTCCGGTTCTGTGAACGCCACCTTCAGCCAGGACGATACTGAGGGGTCCGGTTCTGTCAACGCCACCTTCAGCCAGGACGATACTGAGGGGTCCGGTTCTGTGAACGCCACCTTCAGCCAGGACGATACTGAGGGGTCCGGTTCTGTGAACGCCACCTTCAGCCAGGACGATACTGAGGGGTCCGGTTCTGTGAACGCCACCTTCAGCCAGGACGATACTGAGGGTCCGGTTCTGTCAATACCACCTTCAGCCAGGACGATACTGAGGGGTCCGGTTCTGTGAACGCCACCTTCAGCCAGGACGATACTGAGGGTCCGGTTCTGTGAACGCCACCTTCAGCCAGACGATACTGAGGGGTCCGGTTCTGTGAACGCCACCTTCAGTCAGACGATACTGAGGGGTCCGGTTCTGTCAACCACCTTCAGCCAGGACGATACTGAGGGGTCCGGTTCTGTGAACGCCACCTTCAGCCAGGACGATACTGAGGGGTCCGGTTCTGTGAACGCCACCTTCAGCCAGGACGATACTGAGGGTCCGGTTCTGTCAACGCCACCTTCAGCCAGGACGATACTGAGGGGTCCGGTTCTGTCAACGCCACCTTCAGCCAGGACGATACTGAGGGGTCCGTTCTGTCAATGCCACCTTGAGCCAGGACGATACTGAGGGGTCCGGTTCTGTGAACGCCACCTTCAGCCAGGACGATACTGAGGGGTCCGGTTCTGTCAAGCCACCTTGAGCCAGAACTATTCTGAGGGGTCCGGTTCTGTCAACGCCACCTTCAGCCAGGACGATACTGAGGGGTCCGGTTCTGTCAACGCCACCTTCAGCCAGGACGATACTGAGGGGTCCGGTTCTGTGAACGCCACCTTCAGCCAGGACGATACTGAGGGGTCCGGTTCTGTCAATGCCACCTTGAGCCAGAATTATTCTGAGGGGTCCGGTTCTGTCAATGCCACCTTCAGCCAGAACGATACTAAGGGGTCCGTGTCTGTGAACACCACCTTCAGCCAGGACGATGATGATGAGTTCGGCTCTGTCAATGCCACCTTCAGCCTGGACGATGCTGAGGGGTCCGGTGGTTCTGTGGACAACTAAAGCCAGGACTATGCTGAGGGGGTCTAGTTCTGTCAACAGATTGAAGTCCCTCTTCTTGGGGGTCCGGTTCTATTTTGGCACTTTCTATTTAACTTTTAACCTAAGCCACGATTCTGTGTAACAAAATAAAATTTTAAGTCTCTGAATGGTTTATTTTTTGTGACTTCTACTTTGTTAATCGGTTTTAACAGTCACTTGGGTTAGTTTGTAGTGATTTTAACATCTGGGAACTGGTGACTTGTCTTTTGAAGTCAGGTTTTTCCCAACAAATCTTGTGCTGTGAACACTATCTAGTTTAATTTATTTGAAGACTAATAGGACATTGACTGCAATATCTTTGTTTAAATCTATTTAAGGGAACGTTGCTATTTTATGGCAACGCTGTACCACAAAAACCATAGTTCTATAAGATTTTGACTTATTTAATTGCTTTTTTTTTTTTTTTTTTTTTTTAAGAATCTTTCTTTTATACTTGCCATTTATGCAAACCAATAGATCCCAATAATTTGGTTAACTCATCCTCACTCATCACGAAAGAGCTCTGCACTCTTCATTTGGCTTTTTCCATAATATACTGCTGTATTCATTTTCTGAAAAGAATTTATATGTAAAGTTAATTACTACAGTTAAGACTTTTAACTGCAATCATATTGTTGATATTATTATTTATAAAACATTTCAATGGGGAAATTACTGCAATTCCACTGTGGTACAGTGAAAGCCATATGGAAAAACTGATATTTTCTCAATTTAATGTTAAACCATGTTAGACAAAGTTGATTTGTGAATAAAAAAAATCTAATTTATTTATCAAAGATGCTCCAAATAAAAACAATAAGCCCTTGAGGAGAGATATTTAGAAATAATGTTAATGGTTTGAGCACTTCAACAGGTGTCTTCTGTCTGAGGGTGATGGTGGGAAGGAGAGTTTTGGAGGGACATACTGCCTTACAAACTGTTTGAAGGAAAACTTTTTCCAGCATTCATAATTTACTTCCCATGATATTTCTCTTAAAGTCTTGTGTTGTCGTACATGAAATACAAGGCCGGTGGAGGGGACGTTTTAACTGTAACTGTCAGTCACCAAAAAACAAATTAAATGATAATGATCCATAAGTAGTCTGTGTAATTCATGTCTTAATTTTAAAAAAGTTGTTTAGTTCTGTGTGTGTGAAAAAACGTCAAAAATATCTTCTACACTTATATATCAAGTTACATGTACCTGTCCCAATATAAAATACCTGTTTAAGTTTAATTTTTTAATAACTGAAAGCAACTTGTGTAACAGCTATACAAATTATACTGTTAAATGGATGTAATGTTAAGCAAAATTCAGACATAATTATTAATTTACATACAGTATACTTGAAGTAGCTGCCTGACTGAAATGAGCTATTATTCTTTATTTTGTATCAGGAGTATGACTTCATGTTTGAGCTGTAACTGAAAGCAACATGCACTAATATATCTCAAAATGTCAGTGACAATGATTTGTTTCAAGATGCACAACAGATTTTTTTTTTCTAAGGCATATTTTACTGTCTAACTAGGCCTGAAACTTTAGTTCTGTAGGATATAACATCAGCTTGTGTGCTAAGTGATTAATTAATTATGAATCTCATTAATTAGCAGATTTACTCCAATAATGAGTTAACGAGTCATCCAGGTGCAACAAAGGGTTTTCTGTTTGGCTTTAAAAGTCCTGGTTTGTATGAAACTTTATCTTGCATGGTTGCTTGTTTTATTCAGTGGCTTAGATTGTGGTTTATAGAATGGGTTTGATTGAAGTGGCTGTTTTGGTGGTTCTTTATCATCAATTGGTATGGCATGGTGAGTTACATTTTTCTGTTTAGATGTCCGTGTTTTATTTAAAGTCAATGTGTTTGTCACTATTCAGCTCCACAGTTAAACATGGGTCCTTGGACCTTTTTGTGTTTCTTAATCTAATATGTTGTTGTACTAAAATAATGTGAGTTTACTAACCAACTTGATTATCAAACTGTTTCTGTCTCTCCCTGTAGACAATCTGGTTGGTGTATCTTGTGCTCCTTCTGTCAATACCACCTTCAGCCAGGATGATTCTGAGGGGTCCGGTTCTGTCAACGCCACCTTCAGCCAGGACGATTCTGAGGGGTCCGGTTCTGTCAACGCCACCTTCAGCCAGGACGATACTGAGGGGTCCGGTTCTGTGAACGCCACCTTCAGCCAGGACGATACTGAGGGGTCCGGTTCTGTCAACGCCACCTTCAGCCATGACGATACTGAGGGGTCCGGTTCTGTGAACGCCACCTTCAGTCAGGACGATTCTGAGGGCTCCAGTTCTGTCAACGCCACCTTCAGCCAGGACGATACTGAGGGGTCCGGTTCTGTGAACGCCACCTTCAGCCAGGACGATTCTGAGGGGTCCGGTTCTGTGAACGCCACCTTCAGCCAGGCCGATACTGAGGGGTCCGGTTCTGTGAATGCCACCTTCAGCCAGGATGATACTGAGGTGTCTGGTTCTGTAAATGCCACCTTCATTCAGGACGATACTGAGGGGTCCGGTTCTGTGAACGTCACCTTCAGCCAGGACGATACTGAGGGGTCCGGTTCTGTGAACGCCACCTTCAGTCAGGACGATACTGAGGGGTCCGGTTCTGTGAACGCCACCTTCAGTCAGGATGATACTGAGGGGTCCGGTTCTGTGAACGCCACCTTCAGCCAGGACGATACTGAGGGGTCCGGTTCTGTGAACGCCACCTTCAGTCAGGATGATACTGAGGGGTCCGGTTCTGTGAACGCCACCTTCAGCCAGGACGATACTGAGGGGTCCGGTTCTGTGAATGCCACCTTCAGCCAGGACGATACTGAGGGGTCCGGTTCTGTGAATGCCACCTTCAGCCAGGATGGTACTGAGGTGTCTGGTTCTGTAAATGCCACCTTCATTCAGGACGATACTGAGGGGTCCGGTTCTGTGAACGTCACCTTCAGCCA
This sequence comes from Pimephales promelas, assembly GCF_016745375.1. The sequence continues at coordinate 6,764,537 of NW_024121188.1, forward strand.
GGACGATACTGAGGGGTCTGGTTCTGTGAACGCCACCTTTAGTCAGGATAATTCTGAGGGCTTCGGTTTGGTCATGCCACCTTCAGCCTGGATGATGCTGAGGGGTCTGGTTTTGTGGACAACTTCAGCCAGGATGATGCTGAGGGGTCCGGTGGTTCTGTGAACTAAAGCCAGGACTATGCTGAGGGGGTCTAGTTCTGTTAACAGCTTCAAGTCCCACTTCTTGGGGGTCTGGTACTATTTTGGCACTTTCTATTTAACTGTTAAAATAAGCCAATATTCTGTGTAATAAAATTTTAAGTCTCTGAATGTTTTGTTTTTTGTTTACTTTACTTTGTTAATGGGCTTTTATAGCCACTTGCGTTAGTTTTTTTTTTTTTTTTTTTTGTGAACACTTGATTCTTTCTAGTATAATTTATTTGAATATTAATAGGGAAACTTTGCTATATTATGGCAATTCTGTAGCACTATGGTTTTTCTATATATATATTTTTTCTATTTAAATGCTTATTTCTTTTAGAAATTGAGGTTTATATTAGAGCTATCAAACAACTAAAATATATTTAATCGCATTGTTAGTCAACTCAAAATTAACTGCACTTTTTTTCATTTTAATCCTGTTATTAACATGGAAAAGTAGATCGGTTTGCTCTGTGCAAATGTTTTCGACGAAGCAAAAAAATGTCCTTGCACGGTGCAAGCTATTGAAATGAATGGGTTTCATAGTGCAGACTTGCATCCAGGTTTGTCCACCTCCAGAGAGAATTCAGCAGGATACCCCTGAGGGGTCCGGTTTGAGAACACCACCTTCAGTCAGGACACCTCGGGCTCCGGTTCAGAATCAGGTTTTTGAACTTTACATGGAGAATTTTATCGTTTTCAAAAATGTGCACTTTGAATCCTTTTTTAAAGTTTGCATTCTCAGGCCATCAAAAAACAAGTAGTGTAAATGAATGGCCGGTACACAAAGTCAGGTAAATCACCCCTAAATTAACTAACATTATAGCAATGTAAATAAACAAATCCTGAGCTTGTTTAAACTGGACACTGACTTTCTTCTAGAGCTGCTTTAAAGCCCAAAATATCTTTGTTGCATTAATATCCAGTAAAGATGCTTTGAAACCATCTGTATTGTTAAAAGCGCTATATAAATAAAAGTGAAATGACCCCTCAATGTCTGCGGTGGAAAAAAAAAAAGCAAAAAAAGCATGGCAAATCCCACCTGCTCTTTACTATGTTTACTTAAAGATCATGCTGTCACTGTTGACCTTGGGGAGGATAACTGAGCTTATATCTAAAATCTCATGATCCGGTTTACTATTGCTCAACATAAATCAAAGAGTTCCTTCGCTCGGCAGAGAGACAGTACTTTTACTTAAAGATGAGGTCAAGCCCATTGAGGATGGCTTCCCTGCTCCAGAATTTGATGAAATGCAAATTTCAGCTTTTAATTATGTATACGGGTAACATATTTAAAACTAGCATATTTGACATAGTATCCTCAATTTATACATGAAACTGATACCCAAATGAGACTTTCATAAACGTTTCAAAATAATATATTTAGTATAGCCAAATTCAGTGCATGGGTAATAAAGTACAGAAAATAATTAATGGTCTAAAATAATTAGCACCTTCACATTAGCACCTTTGTTTGTGTATTCTATGAGTATTATTGTACTTGTGTAAACCCACCAAACAAAACCTAAAGTTACTGGTTTATTTTTTTTACGTTTTGCTGCAGGGATAAAACCAACTAACACCATTTTCAGGAACTACAACCGGCTGTGCTGAAATGGTATAGTTTTATCCTGACAAGCCCTTCTAGAATGACAATCAGATATACTGTAGTTATCTGATATTTGACTCTTTGAGCTGTCAGATTGTGGAGTACAATGATCTTATCTAGAGTCTGAGGCTACAGGATGATTCTCACACCAGTGCCATCATATTCCACGGCACTACGGGAAGACATTCCTTTATCTTACTCCAAGCGAAGGCGAATTCAAACACTACAGTACATTTTAAACCGAGCCATTCATCATACAACTCTGTCACAAAGACCTTCCAGACAGAACCTGGAGAACAAAGGATTCATATTCCATGCAATGCACCGATGGCAACCTTTGATGTTGATGTCGCCTCCTAGATGAATTGCTCCAGCCCTCTGTTTGAGAGTTATTCCCTACTGTTTTTTTTAAAAATGAGCCACATCCACAAACGTATTACTTTTTATTAAAGGGATACTCCACTTTTTTTTGGAAATAGGCTCATTTTACAACTCCCCCAGAGTTAAACTGTTGAGTTTGACCTTTTTTGAATCCATTCAGCCGATCTCCGGTTCAGGCGGTGCCACTTTTAGCATAGCTTAGCATACATCATTGAAAATCACAAGACCATTAGCATTTCTCCCAAAAAAATTACCAAAGTGTTTCGATATTTTTCCTATTTACAACTTGACTCTTCCATAGTTACATCGTGCACTAAGACAGACGGAAAATGTAAAGTTGCGATTTTCTAGGCTGATAATAATCAGGAAACTTCACTGTCGTACCATGAGTGCAGCAGGTTATGACGCAGCGCCTGAAAATAGGAGACACCCCTCGCTGCAGCCTGTAGCACGATGACGTAGCTGGATGGTCCAATACGTGTTGGACCCTGTAACGCGCGCATGCGCACTAGTCAAGTCAAGTCATCTTGATTTATATATCGCTTTTAACAATTTAGATAGTTTCAAAGCAGCTTTACATAGATACGCATATAATTTAATGTAACAGATAGTTTTTGCTTTATATTGGTTCATGAATACTGTTATTTTACAGCTAAAGTTAGTTTAGATTCTGTCGAAATGATAATTTGTTATTAAATTAGGGGATGACATCGTTCTCTCTAAACAGACTTTAAACGCGATCCTGTGATAAACGCTGATGGCACATGCACAATAAGAATTCATAGGCCTAGTTAGTGTAGAGAGTTTGTGAATAATCGTTGATCTTCCAAGAATACATTTAAATAGGCCTAGCGAAGCTCTTATTTTCAGAGCTTTCAGAATAAAACTTTTTTTTTTAAATAATTGCGACTTTTTCCTTACAATTGCGAGTATACTTTTCGCATACTGACTTTATTTCTCAGAATTGTGAGATATAAAGTCAGAATTGCGTGAAATAAAGCCTCAATCGCATGTAATTGCTTGAAATAAAGCCTCAATCGCATGTCATAAAGACAGAATTAGGTGAAATAAGCCTCAATCGCATATGTTATAAAGACAGAATTAGGTGAAATAAAGCCTCAATCGCATGTTATAAAGACAGAATTGCGTGAAATAAAGTCGCAATTGTGTGCTATAAAGTCAGAATTCTGACGTTTTTTTCTCGCAATTCTGAATGTATAACATAAATGCGAGTTTATTGTTACAAGATTTATTTTCCCCATGCTGTTATTATTTTAGCATTTTCCTTACTTATTCATCAATAATTACTTATAATTATTTAACAGTATTATACTACACAGTTTGAACATCATCTCAGTACAATATTGAGCTTACATATCACTTAAAACTAATGCATTCGAATTATAATCAGAGATGGGCACTGCGCATGCGTAAATGACGTCACCAAAACACACATCCATCGTGCTACAGACTGCAGCGAGGACCTCTTGGAAAATAGTGCCCAGCTTCCAACGTGACGGCCGGGGACTAAGTTTTTGTAGTCATCGCGCCAGCTGCACTCATGGTACGACAGTGATTGAAGTTTCCTAAATTATTACGCAGGAATGAGAGTATAGTTCCCTGCATATCAGCCTAGAAAATCGCAACTTTACATCTTCCGTCTGTCTTAGTGCACGATGTAACAATAGAAGAGTCAAGTTTTAAATTGGAAAAATATGGCAACACTTTGGGTAATTTTTTGGGGAGACATGCTAATGGTCTTGTGCACTTCAATGATGAATGCTAAGCTATGCTAAAAGTGGTACCGCCAGAACCGAAGATCGGCTGAATGGATTAAAAAACGGTAAAACTCAACAGGGGGAGTTGTAAAATGAGCCTATTTCCAAAAAAGTGGAGTATCCCTTTAAATTCGTCCCATAAAGTATCTTTAGAGTAGCTTTTATCAGATTATTTTGACATTATTATATTTTTCTATTTGCTTGTTGAACTTTTGATATTATGATTTTATTTTTTTTTATTTTTTTTCATTTTCAGTAATGCATTGTTTGTATAATTGTGTGTTTTATTGGATCTTATTGTTGTGAAGTGCTTTGAGATGCTGCTTTGAAAGGCACTATAGAAAATAACGTTTATTATTATTATTTGGTCAACTTTTAGCAATATTCCATCGTTAGAGTCGTCAAAGATTGGTATTCAGCAGCAGCAGTCTCTCAGAAAAGAACATGACATGTAGCAGCGGCTCCACTGAACTGATTGTCCACATCAGGAAGTCAACAAAGGAGCACAAAACCACTGTAAGAACCACGCAGATGATAACGTAGACAGTTGCTGTCATCTCTCGTTGACTGTCGTCATGGAAACTGATCAACCAGGTATCAGAGACCAGGTGAATTGTCTGCTTGCTTCCAGCAAGCCATCTTAGAAATTACAAAACAGAGTGGAACAGATGTTTTACATTCATCCTTCTCTGACAAACGCTCTAGTTAGAAATCAAAAGATAATCAATTATTAGAAGCAGACTTTGCTTAAGCTGAATCATTTTTTGCTGGAATGTTAAAATAAATGGATAACAAGAAATTAATTAATAATAAAAAAAGGTTTCTCATTGTTGATTCTTTCTTGAATGTATTATCATTGGTTTGTCTTTCAGAAGAACAGAAAATTAGTTCAATTTGACATCACGGATGAAAAAAAAACATTGTCTTGTGTCAGCGGAGGGCAATAGAGCTGTGCAAAGATTCATCAAAAAAAATAAAAATAATAAAATAACAGCATGGGTCTGCAACAATTCGGTGAGTAAAAAATGACAGAAGTTTCTTGTTTTGTTGCATGAAATATTCCTTTAATAAGGCAACGACTTTGTTTCTGTTGTCAATTGTGTTGATTGAGGAAGAATGTGCTTCCTGTCCACAATAAATGTAAAACTGTTCATTTTGTGCAGTTATTTGCTTTATTAGCCATTTTCTAAGTGGATGCATATGCATGAAAACTGAAAAACAATTCTGCTAAATACACCATTTAACATTCATTTATTAAAGCAAGTCACTAAGTCTCAAGGACTTTATTTCTGGCTTCTGTACACAAAGACGAATTGGGAAAAATGTGCATTTGAATGACTCATCAAACCCTTTTTTAAGGTGAGGCAGAGAGAGAGAGAGAAAGAGAGAGACTGAGGTCTTTGAGAGACTAAACAAGATGTCTCACATAAGCAGCCGAACCCTTTGATGGGGGGGCGAAATGCTCAACTTTGAAAAGAAATGCAGATGAATCAGTTTTCAGGCTGCATTGTGAAGGGGTCAGGTGTGTATTAATTAAATTAACCTATAGGACCAGGTCGGTTCTCATTGCAGATGGGGAGATATTTCTATACTCTCTGTTTCTTCAAATCATAATAATAATAAATAAAAAGAAAAAAATACAGACAAGACTGAAGTCTCAATTTATGCAAAAATATTCCATTATAGACAGAAGCTTCCCAGGCCATGCCATAGGCTTCCTCAGCTTCAAAGAGCAGCCACAGTGAGACTGTACTTTGCGGGGAGTGCAAAGACCCATTACATTACATGCCAGCAGTGGGTGCCTTTAGATTACCACAGCTTGTGAAGGAATTAGGATACTGATAAAACTGCAAGCAATGCGGGCAGGGACACACACACTGTCGTCTGTTCTCTTTTATCCATTGTACTCTCTTACGTAATGCTTGGGTGACAGTTTTTACTCACGGGTTACTTTGAGCTGAAACAAAACCTCCGGTGAGTAAAAGATGCAGCTTTACTTCGTCCCTGACATAGGAATGATGACGCCATTATCGCTCAAGATATTTATGGTACACAGCCGAACTCTTTGGACAGGGCCTAGAGGACATGTTTACCCTAAATAAATAAGGTGAAGTACAAGTTTTATCTCCCATAAATTATTGGAATTATAATGCTTATGTGCCTCAATGGAAATGTATTGATTAAAAATTAGACTATTTGTTTTCTGGCAGGTCATTTCTAAATAACATCATGCTTTGGTGTCTTCAGCTGAATTGGCTCACATCAGAAATTCTCAAGGGTCTTTTCTGAGAAGAAAAAAATCTAATAATAAAGCACAACTTAGCATGTAGCCAGGCTCATTAGACTTTTAATTAGATATATCTTGTATAACTATTATTTGATACAAGATACATTTATTTATCAGACTTTTTAAAGTAAAATCTGGGTTCTGAGGAAAAAAAGGGCAAAAACACGGTCTTGTTTCACATTATGCCAAATACATTTGAATAATAATTATTATTATTTATAGAATAATATTGAATTATGAAATATATTTTGTGAATCGGTATACATTTTAATTAGTAAAACTCATTTTAGAAAGTTTAGAGTTCAACTGCGTGGTTGTCATATGATTACGTAATGAGGGACGCAAGCGTAAGAGCGCAGCTGCACTTCAGGAGGGGTGGAACTACAAGAAGTCAATATTAAACGTGCGCACAATCCTTTTGACTGCAAATGTTTGAGAGAAACAACAATGATATCTATTAAGTGGATGGTTGCATGTGTTCTGACAAACACTAGACGCATAGACGGCGAATAATTTTACCGTAAACATAAGAGAAATATAAAATGGCTTAGCAGGTGAGTCGTGTTGATTTCACATTTACAGCGATTTTTTTCAAGCAAGACAAAACGAAAATACCTGTGTAAAGTTGGGTCCGGCTTGCAACCAGAATTTAACTCGTGTTAGGTTCATTTAGTTTATTGGGAGACTTTGGGAAGGATATTCTAAAGCGAAAATATTTCCTGCACAGTTGCGTCTTTCAAATTCCTAGCGCGCATGCGCTAGACATGCAAAGCTTCTTGGGATGTGTAGTTTTTGCCATTTAAGCTTTGGACAGGCTTACAAAGAGTAAATCAAATACGAGACGAGGTATGCATATTAGTTACTACAATATTGTTCTTGCCATAATCATACATTTTTATATGAATGACAGCTTTAAAAACAAATCAACATGCGAACAGAATCCTCACAGAAAGAAAATCCCAAACATAAAGTGATTTGCACTAATGTTGTTTTTTTATGTTTCAAGCTGAAATTTAACATGCTGTCAAAAAAAGAAGATTCAGGAGGAAAGAAAGGGTAGGTATTGTTTTGTTTTTGTTTTTTAAAGTACACTGACAATGTGCTGTCATTTTCTACTGCACATTTGTAATGCAATATAAAGGATACTGTACATTCAGATGATCATTATTGCAAAATTAACCCTGGCGCTCACATGAGCATGATTATTTAGATCATATATTCGTCTTTCCACAGCTCCCACCAAACTGAACTTTACACAGATGTCCCTGCAACATGCCTGCCTATTGTCTATTCCCCTGAGTACAACATCACCTTCATGGGACTGGAAAAGCTGCATCCCTTTGACGCTGGCAAATGGGGCAAGGTCATTCACTTCTTGAAAGGTGTGTAGCATCACTGCAAGTGCAGTGTGCCAGAGACACACTCTGACCAGTGTGTAAGGTAATCTATGAAATACGAGACAAATAAATTGGGGAATCAAACAGAGCTGCAAGTCAGTGAAGGAATGGAGGGTGAAGGGGGGAGTATACTGTAGGTGGAGGGATGGAGAGAAGGATGGAGAGAGGAGCAATCAGTGAGGCAGAGATAATGAGGGAAGCTGAACTCCCCTCGGGAACAGGAGCAAGAGGATGTTGGCTTCTCTGCTGCTGCAAGGTCAGGGGCAAAGTGTAACTCTGGCAGCTCTTCAGATAAACTAGTCCGCAGCGCAAGCTCTTTTTCCTCATTAGTTCACTTAACCGCGCAGAATGTCTACCCTTCCTAGGAAATTTGCTGAGCTTCCACGGCTCGGCGTGTATTTTTATTCTGGTGTCAGATATTCATGTTCACATTCATTTCGCTTTTGTATGATACATTGATTTGTTTCCAGAAGAGCAGTTCATTACTGATGAGATCATCGTTCCAGCCCGGGAGGCCAGCGAGGCGGATCTTCTTGTGGTTCACACTGCGCGTTACCTGAACAGACTTAAGGTAGAGATGCAGTGCTGTGTCCATGCCCTGACCTGTGTTTTCACCTTTTCCTGGCACCCATAATTCCATATACTGATGGCAAAAGGTTACTATAAGCAATACAAAAAGTCTGATTTTCTAATTGGTTTGTCCTCTACCTCAAATTGAATGGCAATAATTGCACATGTACTTATTGTAGCCCTTCTATGAGATCAGTGCCAAAAGAAGAATCCATTTGAATCTATTGTAGTCCCATTGTGACTACGTGGACATTCCTTACTTTATCAAAAAGACATCTAGACTTCCTATTTCATCTCACCAGAAATGAGCCAGTGATGCAAAAAGGAAGTGTACAATAGCAAATTGCACTGGATTACTCCGTGCAGGCCTTTATTTTGATATCCAAATCAATCAGTTCGCAGTCTTCTGCAAAGATTGCAGTCTGCCAAGAATCCCTAACACTCTCATGAGTCAGCTGCTCCAACATGCAGTCTGCGCAGTAGGGGTGATTTAAAGGAGCAGTTCACACAGAAATGAATATTCTAGAATTATTTACTCATCCTGGTGTTGTTCCAAACCAGTGAGCTATATAATATTCAACTCAACCAAAAACTACTCTGTGAATAGGCTTTCTGTGTAAAACTGTTAAGTATGACGTGTAAAATTATTATATAATTATATTAATCAAACACTAGGACAACTGAAAAAAACAAACAAACCCTTCCTTGCTGTTATTTTGTGGCGCATGATCTTTTTTATTATATTAATTTCAACTGAGAGTGTTCTCTTGGATAAAATGTAACTTTTGCTTTGGGGATGTGGATTCAGTGCAGATGTTTTGCCGATGAAAATGATACTGGCATAGAATTGAGATTGTTCAAATGAAGATCATAATTAATTGGAAGATCTATATTTGTACCCATCCCTAGCAAGAAACAATGGCGTAATATTGTATGGCAAATTACGTTGTCATATGAATATGAATGTAAGAGGATTGTTTTTCATTTTGTGTTTATGGAAAAATAACAGCATTTGGATTTAGAATCACACAACCGTGAGTACATAATTCTCGGTTTGTGGGGGGAACCTTCTTTCTTTTTTAGTTCATAGGCCTTCAAGTCCCTCAATGGACGTATTTGAACCTACATTTGTTGCATTTGTTGCTTCAGTGATCGCTTACTGTAGCTGGATACCGCTTCTCTCTGCTCTTGGTCACCCTATAAATCGGCTCTGTGTATGTATTTTCTCTTTCCCTAATGCATGCAGAACGCTATCTTGGAGGGCTCCAGAGAGGTATCTGAGTTCTACTCTGACTGAATCTTTTATACTTTCTTCACACTTTTTCACTTTGTAATATGCATTAGTACAGTCTATTTATCCTGCTTTAACATTTTGCCACCAGTTTGCATTCCCACTAAAATATCACCTGTATCATATATATTCCACTGCCTGAAGATAGATTTGAAACCGGATATATTGTACAATCCACCAGCAGACCCTCTTTGAAATTGCGTTCTGTTTCAGTTTCTGATATTTGAGATCTTGTCACAATATCTGAGAAGAAATTATCACATTATTTTCATTATAATTTAGAAGTCATTGTTATTATAATTTAGACTCCGTTATCAGGATTGCTTACCTAATGTGCATGTGATTTCTCCTACCCTCAGTGGTCTTTGGTAGTTGCCACCATCACAGAGATCCCACCTCTCCTGTTCCTGCCCAACTTCCTGGTACAGCGCAAAGTTCTGAAACCTTTGCGAACGCAAACAGGAGGAACCATCATGGTAGGTTTCAAATCTCCATTTGACCTAGACATATGAGTATCGAGATTAAAACATACTCAAGATAGGGAGTTTATTTGTTCATATTAAACTTTTTAGCTTTGCACATCAGTGGAACGGCATGTGAATTCTCACTTATTGAACAGTTATCATAATTCTGCACTCTTGTCTCTAGTCTAACCCTCTTGGCCTCAGGAGATCTAGGTGTTCCATGGGATCCATGACAAATAGTGTATTTTTTATTTTATTTTTTTGTTAAAATTTTTCTTTACCTCTTATCAAAAAAAGGACCATTCTCTCATAAAAATATTCTGATGGCAATATTCTTATAGCATCCCAACATACAGTCGATATAAAACAAAAAATATATGATTTGGAACACAGTTTATTAGAAATTTTGTATACACCCTGGAGTTGTAGACGGAGCTGTAGGACATAGTCAATACAATGGGGAAAAAAGTCCTTTACAATGTTGTAGCTTGCAGATGTTTATTTGATCAAAATTAGATTTATTTTTCTAGAAAATTTTAGTGAAGGTATAAAATAAAGATTTTCAAGTTACAGCACTGTGTGAGACTGTTTCTGCTTTAGAACAACACAGATCTGTGGGACTAGAATGATCAACAAAATGATAAAATTCTTGCCTGACTTTGTCATAATCATATTCTGGTCAAGTCATGATTGATTATTTTAAATGCGCTCACTGCATGAACCATTCAACCCGAAAGAAATCGTATAACCATTTCAATAACTCCGAAGCTGATTAGTTAAGCTAAAACAAAAACTGCATGTGTCCCTTTGCTTAAGCTCCCGCTCCAGCTCCATGGAGTATTGTTTAAAGTTTTACTAGGAAATAGGAACATTTGGTGACAGAAAGTTGTTTGTGAGGGCCTAGTTTGGGCCTCTCATTGGCATAAGTTGAAATAACCTGGGGAGGAACAGCCGGTAGGAAAGGCTCTGAACATCTGTGATAGAGACGCTCGGAGGAGTTTCTCACAGGTAACACAAACGCATTAAAAGCCTCCTTTGAAGCTATCATAGAAACAGACACATTACTAGCTGCTTTTCTGCTTGCGAGTTAAGCAGAAGAAAATAAAGGCTGAAAGTGCTATTTTAATTCCTAATGAGTTTTCAGTGTTTTATTTCTCAGAGGAAGTTTCTGTTTTTGGATCTTAAGAACCAGCTTGGATGTTTGTGCACTTGAGCCCGTGCCAGTTTTCTCTGTAGGAAAAGTTTTTTTGATGTTTAAGTAGTTGTATTTAAATATTTGATTTGCTCCAATTTAAGCAATAAGTACACAATGAGAACACAACTGAGAATTTCTACCAGTACCAAGACCATTTGGTATCTCTACCAAGACACAAATCTGAGTATTCATCTATAATAATAGTAATGCTTGATTTTTTTTTTTTCCCCTCCTCTAAGCACTAATGTGAGTAGTGCTTGCCTGTAAAAAGTGCCACAATGCTAGGATATTGGCTGTGAAAATCTTTTCTAAACTTCAAATAAATTGAAACAGCTGCTTTGCAAAATGAAAATTCAGTTACTAACTATAACAGAACAGAAATGAACAGTTAAATTAAATATTGACTAAAAAATACATGACATGAACATTAAAATGCAATGAACTGAACAGCAATAACAAATGATCAAATAGAGCAGTAAAAATTAGTTTAAAAAAATGAATGGGGGAAAAAAATCGAACAACTAGGAACAATAATTGGTGGTCTCATCTCATACCGTCTTGTTTACAGTGTATTGCAAGTGTTTATGCGTCTGTGCAAAAAGTTACTAACTAACTTTTCAGTGCATGAAAAGTTTCATCCAGTAGAAAGTTTCGGGTTTAAAAAGACCTCGAAATTTGCGGGTTAAAAAGACCCCGAAGATATTCAGAGGTTTAAAACAGTATTTGTATTGTTTAGAGATTGGCCCTATCACTTTAATCATAAGTGCCTCACTGTAACCCTGATTTTTGTTTTTATAGAGGAAACGGATGGTCAAGTGGAAATTAACCATGCTGTTGATTGAGCTGTACCAGGGATATTCCTTTAAGGCACAACGTTGTCAATCTTCTACCGGCAGTACCATCTTAAGGACGTCCCTCGTGCAAATTTCTATCCTGCCTGTTATTCCAGAAATGTAAAAGACTGCAGTAAATTACATTGCGGTATGCCAGGTGTTCTCCACAGTGCATCTGCGCTCTGACAGACTGCACTGCGCAGCAGACGAACTTGCGATGAGTGTGCTCCACACGTCCCTCTCAGCCCGAGAACATAATTATACCTCCCATTGAGCCCTTCTCACGGCCTGCTAATTGACTGCCATTTCAGTCAGCAGTCGACAGGCTGGATGGAGCTGTAGTTCTGGTTCGGAGAACATGGGAATGTGTGCGGGCCGTCCCCGTTTTAGGTAGTGCGCAAGGAAGTTCAAGGTTAGACAACATCCACCGTGTAATTGTGGGCGTTTGGGAGGAATTATCATAATGAGCAGACTTGTATCATTAATCTCTGCTCTATTGTAGTGGATTTTGTTTATTATCAGTCTTAATGTGATGATTATGAATGAGATCAGATGTGCACACTTTGTTTTGTTTTAATAGCACTACTTCAGTTACAAATAGTGCAGTCGAGCTGTAGAAATTTATTTTAGAGATGCAGAATGTGGCAGTGGATGTTTATATAAATTGACGCTTTTCTCACTGAGCGGTCGTTGTGTCATTTAGGTTGTTCGGCTAAAAATAGCATTGATTCTGAAGAGGATATGGTGCCACATAGCAGGGCTGAAAAAAAGGATGTCACAGGGGCAATGTGTATGAACGACTTCTAAACATGTAAATTAGAAGACATGACGAAAGAATGCACGGCATTGCTAGTGTATACACAAATTTGTGCTTACTACATACTGATACACTGCTTTAGGAATCTAGAAAATAAAATGAAACAAGTATTCAAGTGGTGTGATAGACTTTGCATCAAAATGTGATAGAATAAATAAATCAATAATGTTTTGCGCTGTATTTCATCATATTACAGCAAAATTCAGCAATAAATGACATTTTAAAATAAAATATAAAAAAAACTATTTAAAATTGTAATAATATTTCACAATATTACTGTTTTACTGTGTTTTTATCAATTAAATGTGGTTTTGGTGAAAGAAAAACTATAAATAAAACCATCCATCCATCTTCTTCCGCTTATCCGAGGCCGGGTCGCGGGGGTCAGCAGTCTAAGCAGAGATGCCCAAACGTCCCTCACCCTAGTCACTTCCTCCCGCTCTTCTGGGGGGACACCGAGGCGTTACCAGGCTAGCCGGGAGACATTGTCCCTCCAGTGTGTCACCAGAGCCACCTCAGCTGACCCCTCTCGATGTGGAGGAGTGGCGGCTCTACAATGAGCTTCTACCGAGTGACCGAACTTCTCACCCTGTCTCTAAGGGATCACCCAACCACTCTGCGGAGAAAGCTCATTTTGGCCGCCTGTATCCGGGATCTTGTCCTTTCGGTTATGACCATAGGTGAGAGTAGGAACGCAGATTGACCAGTAAATTGAGAGCTTCGCCTTGCGGCTCAGCTCCTTCTTCACCACAATAGACCGGTACATCGACTGCATTACTGCAGATGCTTCACGATCCATCTGTCAATCTCCCGTTCCATCCTTACCTAACTCGTGAACAAAACCCCAAGATACTTAAACTCCTCCACTTGAGGCAGTAACTCTCCACCAACCTGAAGTGGGCAAGCAACCCTTTTCCAACTGAGGACCATGGTCTCGGATTTGGAGGTGCTGATTCTCTTCCCAGCCGCTTCACACTCGGCTGCAAACAGTCCCAGTGCATGCTGAAGACCTTGTTCTGAAGGGGCCACCATGACAACATCATCCACAAAGAGCAAAGACGAAATCGTTTGGTCCCCAAACTTGACACCCTCCGGTCCCTGCAGGTCCCAGCAGACCCTTACAGTACGCTTGGGTCTGCCAAATCGGTCCAGCTTCCTCCCCCGCCATCGGATCCAACTCACCACTAGGTGGTGATCAAATGACAGCTCCGCCTCTCTCTTCCCCCGATTTTCCAAGACATACGGCCATTGGTCAGATGAAATGACTACAAAGTCGATCGTTGACCTATGGCCTAGGGTGTCCTGGTGCCACGTGCATTGATGGACACCCTTATGCTTGAACATGCCCTTTGTTATGGACAAACTGTAACTAGCACAGAAGTCCAATAACTGAACACCGCTCGGGTTCAGGTAAGGGGGGGCGTTCCTCCCAATCAGGCCCCTCCAGGTGTCACAGTCATTGCCCACGTGGGCATTGAAGTCCCCAGTCAGAGCACTTTCTAGCACCCCTCCCAGAGAGCCCAAGAAGGCCGAGTACTCTGCGCTGTTGTTTGGCCCGTAGGCACACACAACAGTGAGAGACCTATCCTCGACCCGTAGGCGCAGGGAAACGACCTTCTCGTTCACCGGGGTAAACTCCAACACATGGCGGCTGAGCTGGGGGGCTATAAACTTAGCCCGTCGCCTCTCACCATGGGCAACTCCAGAGTGGTAAAGAGTCCAACCTCTCAACCTCACGCACAATCTCAGGCTCCTTCCCGGCCAGCGAGGTAACGTTCCACGTCCCTACAGCTAGTTTCCGTGTCCAGGGACCAGGTTGTCGAGGACCCGATCCTCTCAGCACCAGCCCCTTACGGTTCCTCCTGTAGGTGGTGAGCACACGGGAAGGCGGCCCCACATCTCTCCTTCGGGCTGAGCCCGGCCACCAGGCGTTTGCATACGAGCCCCAACCCATGGGCCTGGCTCGGTCACGGTCCTCGATTTAATTTTTAATTTTTTTGAACCATAGTCTGATCCGTCGCCTAGGACCTGTTTACCTTGGGAGACCCTACCAGGGGCATATAGCCCCGCGGACATTCAGGTACTCAAACCCCTCCACCATGTTAAGGTCGCATTTCAAGGAGAGGCCATAAATGAAATCCACTGTAATTATTCCAAACTTTAATCTGGTAGTGTTTGTGTGTTTAGAATATTTATCCAGTATATAGCAGGCAAAATCTGATATTTTGGCCCAAAAATCCATCTTTTATTGAGGCATATATTTTCCATGTTGCATTTTCTGTTTTGTTGAGAGCACTGGTTGATTTGAATAAAATATTAATCATGAGTAAGTAAATTTATATGCACTCTGGTCCTTGAATTGATTGAAATGATTGCAGACTCAAACTTTTGATGCAGTTTTACTGATGGATCTCCTATCAGAAACCCCAAAGAGAGGGAAAGCAGGAGAAAGTTAAGAAGGAAAGATAGAGCTGAGTTGAGCTTAGCTGTGCCTCCTAGGAACAGCTCAGGGCTCCAGGCTCACTGATAACCTTCTCCTTATGCAAAGCCATGCACTGGCTGCAGCCAGGGGATTGAGCACAAGAGCAGTTTGTGTGTGTGTGTGTGTGTGTGCGTGCATGCGTGTGCGTGCTCTCTTCTTAGTTTGACTCTACTTCACGAGTGACTGAAAGTAGCTTTAAATGCACTCAGAGGAAAGTGTCATGAGTGTATTGGTTGTGTATCAATTCTAGATGCAGTTAAACTTGTCTATTTAGTCATTATCTCAGAGTGTGTTCGTAATAGGCTAGCTACACCAATCAGAAATAACACTGCATAGTTGCTGCTATTTTACATGGAATTGCTTGTTTTTGTAAACGTCTTTCATGGATGTTTTTAAAAAGGTCTCACCAGGATTTTTTTAAGAATTGCTGTCAAATATTAAATTTAAAAAAGTTGTCCTACATTGCTTTAAGTTTGTGTATTAATTGTCATTATTTTTTAAATGTTCTGTTCTTACCATGAAAATATTTTGGTCTGTAATATTTAATTTATTTTTTGAAAGAAATTAAATTGATACAAAAAGTAAATTTCAAAGAAATACTGTTCCTTTAAACAGTCATTGAAGAATAATTATTTAATCCAAAAATGTATCTTGGTTTCCACAAAAATAGCAAGCAACAATAATATTTCATATTACTGTATTTACTATACTTTTTTTAACCAAATAAATTCAGCCTTGGTTAGCATAAGAGACTTCTTTCTGAACCCCACATTTTTGAACGGTAATATGTATAAATAGCGAGTACAAATAAAAAACTATTTATGGAAAATGTACTCCAAAAAAAAAAAAAAACTGATAAAGGCAGAACCACATTTCACTGCAGATACAAAGTCCTGTACCAAGTACTCAAAGCTTCCAAAGGCTCATATGGAGGCAATTAGATTACTTGTGACAAGATGAAATGATAAAAGGATGCACAATATGGTCTCATTTTGGAAGATGAGCGAAAAGCTGATTATTATTTCAACAAAGCAGCATCAAGTTTTCTTTTTATTGCAAACCTCATTGGAATGTGCTACTCTTGGATGATGGTCTTATCAGTGATAGGCAAAATGGATAAACCTTGCTGTGATGGAAACGCCGTTTTAATGCCATTTCCTGTTATTCCACTGCCATTACATGTGTGCGATAGATTGGATTTTTCATGTTAATGTGAGGTAATAACAGAAATAGAGCAAAGCTAAGATGAGTGAATAAGGGAAAGAATACGAGGAAACCATTAACAACAGAAATAAATGTCTAAAATGAGTGTTTTTAAATATGAGAAGTGTGCAGGCTCTGTAAAAAGCTCCACTAAACCCATCTTAAGCCATTAGTAGACTATACTGTATGTACACATAGAACTTCTGTGTGAAGTTGAAAAGATTTGTAATCAGAGATGAAAGAAGTTCAGATAATGTTGAATCCTCCCTTAGCTTTAGTGCCAAGTTACTGTGCTTTTGATTTATCTGGCACATGAGATTGTTTTTCTGTTAATTTATTGATGATCTCTCTCTCTCCCTCTCTCTCTTATACCTAGGCTGGAAAGCTGGCAATGGATCGAGGATGGGCAATAAATGTGGGTGAGTTCTCTTTCTAATGCTCTCACTCGAAAAACAATTGCAGTGAGAACAAGTGCATCTTACTGTGCTCCCTGCATATTTGAATCCAGCTCAGGCATACTATTGATCATTTTTAAGTAGCGATTCTCAAACATCCTAACACTGCCTAGTCATAAAAAGTTTCCTCTAATTTTGTCAACGTTCGGTTGAACTCTATGAGTTCAAGCTTAAGGACTGTCTTAGTGACAATGTCATATTTTATATGTATTGCATGTAAAAATGTTAAATTTAACATGAAAAAATACAAAATTAAATAAATGAATAAAATTTAAAAAAACTATTTTTTTATAATTACATAAAATAATTTTAATATAATTTTTTTTAATTGTCACATTGTGTACCATTTGGTCCTGTACTGGTCAAATTTGAGAACCCATGCTTTAAAGAAATAAAGGGAACATCTTTTTAATATGAAGATTTAATAGGGTTGTCCTATTGGTAACTTCATTCAAAAATTACCCATATATGGCTATTTATTGATGCATTCAATATTCTATTCTCATCCTCGTTTCTGAAGAAAGTTGGGGAAAGCGTGGCTCCTGCTAGTGCAGCCATATCCCTAAGGCCGTTCTTCTAAAACAGAGCTGCTCTTTGCCTTTGAATTGCTAAACATTAATATACAACGGATGACTGTTCATTCAAATGCGGGCATTGTTCCTCGAAGGGTGTTGCACAGTAATTGAAAGGTGTGAATCAGTAAGCGGGGTCGTGTGAATAAGCAATAAATGCTAATCAGCAACTGGCTCGCTCCCATAGAGGAGCTTCCGGAGTGCAGAGTCATTTAATGAGGCTAAATGTGGCGGGTCATGGAAGGACAGATCAGATCTGTTGCTTGAATGTATAAATATGATCCTAATTAAAAGCTAGTCTCTCAATCACCCAATGTTTTGAGAGAACATTCAAAGGGAAATCATCTGGTGGCACTGGAAAACAGGCACCATTTTTATACCACCATTCACTGAGCTGAGCAGTTTTAAAGGCCTTTTTTCTGGTCTCTTGCAGGAGGAGGCTTCCACCACTGCTCTAGTGACAAAGGAGGAGGTTTTTGTGCCTACGCTGACATCACACTAGCAATCAAGGTGAAATGTTTGCACCAAAGCACTAGAGATTGCTAGAGAATGGGACTCTTTCATCAGCAATTTTATTTTTTAGTCATATACAGCGGTTGTAAATAATATGAATTATGAATAATATCAAACTTTCTCAATATCTTGAACAGTTTAAATCTTTGACCAGTTTCTGACTGAAATTGTTTTTTCTAATGAGTATTTCCAATAAATAATATTTTGAAGTTGAATGAATAGTTATTTTCAGAGTTATATATATATATATATATATATATATATATATATATATATATATATATATATATATATATTTATATATATTTTTTATATTTTTATAGTTTTTTAATCCTTTATTTTACCAGGATAATCCCATTGAGATAAAAATATCTTCTTCCAGGGAGTCCGGGCCAAAATGGCAGCACAAAAAAGTTTCACATATAATAGAGTACAGACATAAAACTCAATCTTACATGCAATTTTACCCAGCTCGCATAAATTGACAACAAAAGTTACTTTACAAAACATGCACACGTTTCCTTTAAATTGGTCAATAAAAGATTTTTTAAAAACATTTGAAGGGGGGAGAGTTTTTTATCATTATTATACTCTGTAGCTCATTCCATAGCCAGGGAGCATAGAAAGAAAAGGCAGTTTTACCAAGCTCTGAATGTACTCTAGGAACCATTAAAAGTAGTTTTGCACTAGATCTAGTGCTATAGTTATAAATGCAGTAATAAACGACAGATATAAATTGGTAATTTGCCTAGCAATGCCTTAGCAATAAATATCAACGTGTATTTTTCTCCTCTGATAAGAAATCTAACCCACCAATTCATACAAGGTACAATGATGAGTGCGTGAGGAGGCATTCGTCACAAAGCGCAAGGCAGCATGGTACAGTCAAGTTTTTTAAATCACATCACCGTAATCCAATACTGAGAGGAAACAGCATATAATTTTTTTTTTGTGTGTGTGTGTTTAAATCCAATTTCAAACTTAACAATGACCATTGCAAAGACCGAAAAGAATCTTGCAAAAGCTCTATGGCTTGATTCATAGTGTGCACTACTGTATAAATAATTGCGTCATCAGCATATAGATGAATTCTAGCTGGAGTTATCCCACAAACTAGATTATTGATATAAATAGAAAATAAAATTGGTGCTAAAACAGAGCCCTGTGGGACACCTTTTTTAATTGTTCTGCTTAAGTAAAATTTTCAGCTGAGACACACTGAGTTCGTTCTTATAAGTAATTATTAAACCAGTTTAGAGCTGTTTCACTAAAACCCACACAACTAAGTCTACAGAATCAAGTGCTTTGGAGAGATCTACAAATAAGGCTGCACAATGCTGTTTACTATCCAAACATTCAATAATATAATTTGTGACCAGCATGGGACTTTATGGGACTTTAAATTATCTAAAATATTTAAAAAGTTAATATTTTGCAAATATTTTCAAATGCATATAGCCTGACAATTGTTTTTAAATCACACAAGGAGCTAAATCATCCAACTATATCATTTTTTTTTGCACTTTTGGCAGTGGATTTGCTATCATGTTCAGTATAGTTGCTGTTTGGTCATTTTAAAAAGTGATAGTTTTACTCTATTTAAGAAATAAGCAGACTAGAGATAAGAGATAAACATGTCGTTAAACCTTTTTATTTTTGAAAATCATGTAGCATTTCTTCCTGTCAAACAATCCAGCCTTGTACTTTATTCGTTCATTCTAAAAAAAAAGAAAAGAAAAATCCTGCATAAACTCATGTGTGCACATATAATGTTTGGAATCTTTTTACTGAAACTCATACATTGATTTCTTTTTTCCCCCACATTCATTCCACTCTCAGACTGTTGCTATGTCGTGAGATCCACAAACCTCTTCGCAATTCTTCTGTCAGGCACAACCTAACTTCCTCCCTTGTGTGTTTCCCTCTGCAGTTTCTCTTTGAGAGGGTGGATGGAGTTGCCAGGGCCACCATCATCGATCTAGACGCCCATCAGGTGAGCAGTCCTTTTCCAACTCCATTCTGTCAGTCAATGGAATTGACACTGTAGACGAGATAATACCCCCTTTCGGAGGTGAAATCAATGGTTTTGCACTCTGGTTACTTGTATGCAACAGCTTTGACTCATTTGCAGCTGAAATTTGCTTGCTTCTGTTCTCGTAGCTCCGTTAGTGTTGGCTGTTGAGTGTGCCATTATGATGATTGCCATGGCAATTACTACCAAATAATGGTACTTTTTTAAGTCAAGTGTGTGATGATATCACCATGTTCTTAAAGTGTGTAATGAGGTGATAGCTCTTTCTGTAATTCTTTTACCATCTTATAAGAGCGTTAAATAGTCACACCATACATGTGTTACACAGTCATAGTTGACTGTAACAGTTTTTTTCTGCTGTCTTTAAGTCTATGCAAATTCTATATTTGCATGAGCCATATGTATGTACTCTGTCTGAATAGGTTGTGTTGTTGTACACTACCATTCAGAAATTTCATTTAAGAATGCTTTGAATTGTTTCAAAGTAAAAGTAAAGACTTTTAGATTTACAAAAGTTTTCTATTTCAAATAAATGATGTTCCACAGAACGTTCTATTCATTAAAAAAAAAACCCTGATGAAATTTATCATGGTTTCACTTTTCACAAAAAATATTAAGCAGCACAACTGTTTCAAAATTGATAATAATAAAAGTTTCTTGACACCGGAGAAATGGCTGCTGAAATTTCAGCTTTGTCGTCACAGGAATAAACAACATTTTCAAACATTAAAATAGTAAAGAGTTATATTAGATTGTAATAATAATTCATAATATTACTGGTTTTACTGTATTTTTGATCAAATAAATGCAGCCTTAGTGATCCATAGAGAATTATTTCAGAATTATTCAAAAGGGGCATATGTTCAGTAATATGTTCAGTAAGTTTTGACACTTGTTCACATACTAATCAATATCAATCTAAAATCAACCTTAAATTTGCAAGATTTGGCCCCTTAGAGATCATAGATATGAATACTGTAAGATGCCACTCTGAACCAAAAACAATAACTGACCGTGAACATGGGGAGTACAGTATAAATACATTTTTATATATTTATGTAAATCTGTGTTTTCTGATCGGACAGGTAATTTATTATACCATTTCTTAATTTAAACGACTATAGTGTTATTATAAGAGTAAATAAAGCACGTGGTGGAATCAACTGGCGCTAAATTAAAATTGAACCATTTGCGAACTATCTCGCCGGTGATTTGCGATGCATTCCGTGAACTTTCTCGTAGCCCTCATTTTGGAGTGTGCCTCTGAAAAATCTCCGTTTCGAGGGCTATGTAGCCCTACCCCTTCGCCCTACCCCTCGATCTCAACAAGAATCAGGACACCCTACCCCTAGACGTGAACGCGCAAAACGGAAGGTAGGGCCAAGGGGTGAATTGGGATTGAACCTTAGAGTACATATTTATTATTCCAGCCACTCATATCAATCAACCATTAGTCTTATCTATCCACACGTGTCATATCCTTCCTTCCTTAATTAGTGTAAATCAACATGTTTCCCTCTAATTTGCAGTTTATTGCACTCTCCTTCCTAATGAGTCACCTCCCCTGCTAATTAGCCCAGCCTATTAAGGAAGTTCTCATGGACCCAGAAGCTGTTGTTCTTGATCATTTTTGTGCTACAGTTTCACATAAAACTGCCATAAGCATTTTCAAGTGTGGCTTGATTGTAATTATGGTCTTTTGCTCATCGACTAAGCCAACAAGATCAGATCAATACCACTGCTGGGTGAATAATTCATGGAGGACCACTAGCAGAACAAAGGTGGGAATCTTCATGTTGGCATATAAATGGACCTGGAAGTGCTGTCTCAGCTGGATGTAAAAACTGTGAAAATATCAAGAGGGGGGAAATGGGCATTGGAGCTCCAATTAAAGGCTTAAAATTGTGACATGTAATGGCAGATGGTGGTCTCTGAAGGTGACAGCAGTTGCATATGGGAATCCAGAAGTGTGTGCTAATAACCAGGCTTATCTGCAAAATGAGACAACAAATTGTTAGTCCCCTTATAAATAGAACTGTTAGGTGAAGCGGTCAAAGCCGTGTTTTATCAGAATCAAGGATTGGAACTAACTGTTTTATAAAAAAAAATCAAAGTACTTAAAGTAGTTGTTATAGCATCCCTGGAATGTTCCATACCCCAAAATGACTTTAAGCAACAATTGTTATTGTTTAATGAAATATTTTAGTATTAGAAAAGATTTATTCATGCCCATCATTTTTTTTTAATTCATGTGCGATTACAGTTATGTACTGTATTTTCTCTTCTCTGATGTCGTGTTTACAGGTTTGAGGGTGTGACAACCTGTCACTCACAGTCACATGAGATTCCAGCAATAGCAAATCACAACCATCCAATTAATTGCTGATGGACAAAATCAAGTCCCTACATTTTTTCCTATTTGACAAGCCGCTCACTTATAATAGTGCAGAAAAGATTATTGCCCTAATAATAGTGCAGAAAAGACTATTGCAATTATGTTTCATGCTGACTTTTTGCAGTCTATTTGCAGTCAATTTTAATTTGCAGTTTATATATAGATATATATAGATATATATTATACATTTTATATATATATATATATATATATATATATATATATTATACATTATATATATATATAAAATATATAATACTGTATATATTATGTATAATATATATATATATATATATATATATGAAGAGTTCAGATGCAAAAGCCTCTAAATGCCATTTGAAATTTTCTTCTAAAATGATCATTTTTGTCAAGCTTATATTTAAGTTCAGTAATTTCACTTAAATGACAATTAATAGGTAATCTTCATTGCCATTTAAGTGAAATTACTGAACTTAAATATACAAGCTCGATAAAAATGATCATTTTAGAAGAAAATTTAAAATGACACTTAGAGGCTTTTGCATCTGAACTCTTCATATATATATATATATATATATATATATATATAAAGCGTGTCTTTACATTTACAACCGAAAAATGCTGGCGAATTTCAGAATTGCCATGAACACATTTTTCAGTTGTAGTCTTTTAAAAATCTTAGATAATAAACTATCTGAAATAATAAAATAAGTGCAATGTAGTGTTGTCAAAAATATAGATTTTGTGATGCATATCAAAAGTGAAATATCTGAAAAGCTTCCAATACTCTTTTTCTGCAGAAGAGATACACAATACCAGCTGCGCTTCCTCACTCTCTCATCTCTCCGACAACGAGTAGACAGACAAACCCGCCTCCCCTCACTCACTTGTTTCATTTTCACCGGATGAACATTGTTGGTATTACAGGGCTTACATTTCAGCATGGGGTTGTGCATATTGTGCATAGTTTTACTCATTCCCGCTGATTTTGCACACACATAAAGCCGCCCCTCAGTACTAATTGAGTTAGTGTTTGCTGCTTATTGCACTTAAACAATCAAATACACACAAAATAATCTCAAAATTCCGGCCTTCTCGAGTATTTACATAAACACAGTCAGTTATGTTTTAAGTAAACATAAACAGTTGAGAAAGAAAACGCATTTGTAACAGTATAATGAGTCATTGCGTCACCTAATATACCTGCTGCCATATTATGAGATAATATTTAAAATATCTACCTGGCAGTTTTTCCTCATGTTATTGATGTCAAAATTGTGGCTAGTAACTTTGGAAAGCCAATAGCTACAGTTTTAGTTTGAGTAAATTTAGTTAACTAAATCTTGTTTTATTTGAGTTAGTTGCCAAAATTACATTTCTAATCATTTATTTGATAATTATCTCAGCATCTGTTTGCATCTCTCTGACTTTAGAGTTTATGATAGTTTAATGTTATCACATATTCAAACAGCATCCTCTTTTGACCGCCTATATAGAGGGAAAATCTACATGAAAACAATGAAATGGTCCATCTGACAGTTCCAAACAAGCCTTTAGCTGTTACAGTCCCGTGTTGATTGCAGACTTGCTCTCTGATGCAGAAAAACTGTATCTTCCATCCTCTGCTCTTATGTTGACAGACACATTAGATAATATTACCATTCTATAACAGTTCACCTCTACTCATGACTATCAGTGGAACTTAAGGGCTGCTGCATGTTGAGTAATCACTCCTGTATATTATTCATGTAAGCTGCCTGTTAGATTTCAGAGGACCAAACTCGAAATTGCTACATGGATATCTTTTTGCCAGCAGCAAGGTTTTGCTGCTTGAGTGCACAGATGGTGCAGACAGGAGAATGTGAATGTGTCCCTAATGCCTGGTTCATAGTCTCGTAATTGGCTAACGGTCTGAGTAGAGAGACAGGGCTGTTTTGGAATAAGAGACTGTAGTCGTGCACCTGAGTTGCGGGCCTTGCAGCAGTTTTAAATTAAAATTGACAATAGCCAGACACTGTACATGACAGATGGTGAGGATGGAAATGTTATGACTTCAGAAAACCGAGAACAACACTTAGCATATGAGGAAAAGCTCATCTTCGCACCTCTCGCTGTCAAAAACAATAGCAGTTGTGCACACACTGGACACATTTAATGCATTATAGTATTCTTGACAAGCAGTTTGAAGATTTGTTGAGAGTTTACATAGAGAGACCATAGATATGACAGGAATTTTTGTGCGGGGTAAAATACATAAAGTAAACATAATTTTATTGCGGTTTAATTTTATGTTGTTTACATCATATACAGGAAAAATATATGCTTTTACTTAAAGCAAATTTTACCTGAAGAGCTTTGTAGTGAAAATATACCTTTTACTGCTTTCAAATTGTTATTATTATTATTATTATTATTATTTGTCCTGCTTAGGTTCATTTAATTGATATTTCATTGGCATTTTAATGTAAAATCATTTGTGTATTTTTTTTATTTTGAGAATGTATGTGTAGATGTTTAATGTTAATTAATGACAAAAATATGTATTGCATGCATGTATTTAAGCAATAATTTGCATCTATAGAATTCTGGAAAGCACTGCAGATTTACACAGGTTTCCATAGATTCAAACTGGCCGCCCCATGAGACAACCTTCTTTATGTACAATAAAACTGCTTTTTCATTAGTCTATGGATGTATATTTTTCAAGAATTATTCATATCCTTTGTGTAAAACTATTTAGGTGCTATTGGATTGAGCATTATTGATTAGTGTATATTTTTTTATTTTTGATATTTTTTGTTTTTACTGATTACTCAGTGACGCAGGACATTATTCAGTGTTATTGATGCACTATTATTTTAATTTATTATAATTTATTTTATTGTTACTATATATGTATGTATTACTATTATTTTAATAAATTGGATTAGCTTTTACTTTATATATATTATTTTTAATTTTAGTTTATAATTCTTTTTATTTTAGTCAGATTTTCTACCAAAATCAGTGCAGAAAATGCATAAAACCCGAATTATTTCTTAGATCAGAGATTGATTGAAAACCACTTGACCAAATCTTTATTGTAGTCTTAGTTGTAGTTGTAAGTGCAAACAGCAGGAATCTAAACATATATCTGCTCTTTGCATATTGCAGGGAAATGGCCACGAGAGGGATTTCCTGGATGACAGTCGCGTTTACATAATGGATGTCTATAATCGTCACATCTATCCAGGAGATGGATATGCAAAGAGTGAGTTAAAGTGCATTTGAGTGTGTAAATGGGCATTTGAAGTGATCCTGATTATGTAAAGAGATCCTGTACCACAGTGATACGAGAAGATGAAACGCTTTGGATCATGGTTTTTTGACTGATTTAGCCTGGACATGCTCTTTATTTGCATATCTAGAAATTCACACACCCTTCACACACTCACTAATAATGGGATACTGAGATGGATACAAATGAAATGAAATCTGGGAAGAAGGTAAAGTACTTTTGCTCTCCTACAGGGGGCAGTGTCCTGCAACCCTCATGGTACTGTGAGCTGTTTACTCACTGACTTGAATGTGGTTGAATGTTCTCGTCATCATCCACATGTCTCTTGTTACTTTAACCCTCTTATTTATACTGGCATGTCAAATTAAAAGGGATGTCAGTGCAGTTGGCAATATATATATATATGAAGAGTTCAGATGCAAAAGCCTCTATGTGCCATTTGAAATTTTCTTCTAGAATGATCATTTTTATCAAGCTTGTATATTTAAGTTCAGTGATTTCACTTAAATGCCAATGATAATTACCTATTAATTGTTATTTAAGTGAAATTACTGAACTTAACAAGTTCATCATTAAATAAGAAAATTTCAAATTTTATCTTACAGTCATTTTTTTATTTATTTAACTTTTTTTATTGAATTTTAATGAACTACTCAGATTCTGATTCTCAACAGATTCTGATAATTGACAATTTCTATGTCATATTTGCACACTGAATTGTGATTGTCTTTTTTTTTTTGCCTCACTTGCACTGATATTTCGTTCAGTAAATGTTTTGATTGATAGGTTGGGTATCAAAGAAACAGCCCACAGTGGTTTGAAGGGATGACTTACAACACGCTTCAACTGGCACCGATATGGTCACATTATAATCTTCGTCAATTAATGCATCCGTTATCTGCGCGGTTCTAACTCGCTCTGTCAAACATGTGACCAGGAGTGACAGAAATATTGCTGTTCTGTTAAGCTCCAGTGCACACTGTGTGACAACTTGTCAAACTTGAGATGATTTCATTAAAGCATTTACATACCGTAACCAGCTAAACATAAGGTTTTATAAACGTATAATGTTCTGACTTAAACTTCCTTGCGCTCTATTGAAGCATTTCCTGGCTTCCCATGATAAGTTTCACAGGCCTCGTTTTTCTTAAAATTTTCCATAGTTTCTTTCTAAGCCATTTTCCCTCTGTGATTTCTCAGTATGTTCAAAAGAGAACGTACCTCAGTTTTCTGACTTTGTGTATCCGTGGTCCTCTCATCTGCCTGTAAAGGCACAAGAAACTAATTAGTCTTAAAAGCCTCAGAGAAAGCAAGGTATTGTGCTCTATTTGCCTTAAAACCAGGCTTAAATAAACGAAAGAACACCTTACATTAGTTTTGACCTTTTTAGTTACTTTCTTTCAGTTACACACACAACCATTTTGGTGATTAGAAAAAGCAAGAAGACCCCTTAGTGGCTTTTCCCCACAGTTTTTAGTGGGAAATATTATTTTTTGAAAATGGATATAACTTCAAGGACTAGTTTGCCCCAAAATTAAAAATCTGTATATTTTATATTTATACCTGTATATTTTAAATAATCTGTGACTGTCTTTTGTGAACAGTTAAAGTTTTATGGTGGTCCCTATTAAATTTCATTGTATTGAAAAGGGCAGTGAGTAAATGATGACAGAATTAGCATTTTTGGGTGAACTAACCCTTTTAATGAATTACTTTATCCGTTATTTGAGTGTAACTGCTCTGAATTGCCGTTATCGACTCTGTTTGCTCACACTTTACCTACCTTTGTCTTTATATGCTGTCAAGGAGATAAAAACCTCATTTAGTTTTTCGTTTCTGTCTTCAGGGGCGATTAAACGAAAAGTGGAGCTGGACTGGGGCACAGAAGACATGGAGTATCTGCAGAAGGTGGAGCTCCATTCAGAAGGAGCACTGAATGAAGTAAAGCCTGACATTATCATATATAATGCTGGCACGGACATCCTTGATGGAGACGCTCTCGGAGGTCTGGCTATATCCCCACAGGTACTGTCCTTCATTCTTCCTTTCAGTCCTCCGTATCAGATCTTAGATGCACTGCTCGTCTTCGGCAGGGTTTTCTAGCCTGGTCAATAAAGTCCTGTATCAATTATTCAGGCTTGCTTTACAGTCTTCATTTTGTAGATTTGGAAGGAGATTTGAGGAAAGACTTTTATTAAGATAATATATCATATAGTGTATTAAACAGTGTTTGATATCCTGTGTTTGTGACCCTGTGCTATTTTGACATGTTATGTGTAATAAATCAAACGATATTAGGAGGTTTCTATACTTTGTGCGGCATATTTTTAATTTTCTTTATTAAATGTTTTTTTTTACAAAAGATTGTGTAAGATATTAAGACTTGAATTACACTTTATAATATTGTAGCTTAGCTGATAGCACCAATTCAAAATCTCCTCACATAATAAATGTTCTTTTTAATTTTTTATTAATTTCAAATTGAAAATTTGATTAAATACCTGATTAGACATGGAAACATATTAAAGACTTTTGCAAAATATTTTTTTGCAAAATACTCAGGGTATCGTAAAGAGAGATGAGATCATCTTCAGGGCAGCCCGGCGAAGAGGAATACCCATCCTTATGGTGACATCAGGGGGCTACCAGAAGAAGACCGCCCGCATCATCGCGGACTCCATTCTGAATCTGCACAGACAGGGTTTGATTGGTGAAGAGGCTGTTGAGGGTGCGGGACCCTCACATGTGCCGTTAATGATGACCAAATCCACGCTGGCTGCCATTTAAGCTCTCCTGATCTTGGACATTGTCAAGTGTGTCAAACACACTGTTAATGCCTAATGCAAACATTTTAAACTAATATATAATATTCTGGACAAAGGTCGTTTGGTGGTTTGGACCGAGATTGACTCAGGATAGTTTTCGTAGTTCATCGTTTTGAACTATTTAACTCGTATGTTGATGTTTTTTTTGTTTTCCATTTCTCCCTCATTTCTAAGGATGTTTTATGCAATACTTGTTTGCACATTACATTCTTAATAATACAAAAAATAATTCTTTCATCATTTGCTCGCCCTCATTACAAATGCACCCATTTTCATTATAAGGAAATGCATGTTTCTCATTTTGTGATTCACTGAAGAAAGTAAGTTTGGAATGATAGGGTTTTCATTGTTGGGTGAACTATTCCTTTAAATCTTTTTAATGCCACAGATTGGAAGGGAATTGATTTCTTATCAGTTTAAAAAAAAAAATCAATTTAAGGGATATTGTACATTCACATACAGTCCTCTAGAAATCGCCAGTTTGAGATACACAAGAAACATTTACCGTATGATTTTGAGTGATTTGTGGCTGCTCTCTCCAACACTAGATACGATTTATTCAAAATTAAATTATAACGTTATGATTTCAATTTTGGATTCATTACAGATTCCTCATTGTGTCGACCTACTCTGCTATAACGCCTCAAATTATTCTGTGACGTTAAATGGAAGTTGCTCTTAGAGACGTGCTTTTGTGACCCTTTCGTTTAAGCAGCACGCAGGGATTCTCATTTGTGTGCATCAGCAGGTGGACCACTGTCAGTCTGAGTGCTTTCTATCATATTACACCTGGCAGGCTTTTGAAATGTCTTCAAGCTAAGGCCGGGGCTCTCTCTATTAGGAAATGAAACTCTTCATTGGAAAGTCTGAGAGACACAGTAGTTGGTTGCCAGTGACAGTTCTAAAGCCATGATGTCTGATTCAATTTAACAAAATGGTTGCTGTCATCTAGAGAATAAATAGGAGTTGATGGCAGGTTTTTTTTTTTTTCCTTTTCTTTGTTCAGATTTTAAATTCTAGCGTGAAATCAAGATTATTAGTCATGTTTTAAATATTTATTCTGTGATTTTTATTTGTAGGCATCAAGTCTAAATGTAGTTTATTACTCCAGACAGATCTACCATTGGATTTGTCACTTTATTGGCATATTAAACTTTGAGTTTATTTATTGTTCACCTAGAAATTATTCTGACAATTTATTTAACCTTATGTCTTTCCAAATCTGTTTGACTTCTAAGTAGGAGCATGGTGATTTTCCTTTTATAAATATAAAAAATAATTATATTTCTTTGCTTTTGTGTTCGCTCATGAAACAATTGTGTTCCCCCTGAGACACTTTGTGTTCTCTCACTTTTTTCAGGGAAGCGCAAACAGTTTTGCAAGTTAAAGTGTTAGTTCACCCAAAAATGAAACTTCTGTCAGTATTTACTCACCCTCATGTTGTTTCAAACCTCTATGTGTTTATTTGTTCTGCTATACACAAAGGAAGATATTTGGAAGAATGTTTTAGTCAAACAGATCTCATTCCCCATTGACTACCATAGTAGGAAAAAATACATACGGTAGTGAATGGGGAATGAGATCTGTTTGATTAAGAGATCTTTGTGTTCAGCAGAACAAATAAACACATAGAGGTTTGGAACAACATGAGGGTGAGTAAATACTGGGTGAACTAACCCTTTGGGTGAACTAACCCTTTAACTCAAAGTTTCTAGCGGCAAATTTTCTGAGCTAACGCAAAGCACTGAAATAAAACGATTCTTCTCATATTTTTCTGGTCACTATCGTTGTATAGAAAAGAGTTCTGCAGAAAAATTCAAACAAGTTGTTTAAAAAATTGAAACAACAGGTTTGAAAATGAGGATAGTGATAATAATGAAAATTGATTTTTCTTTTAAGAACAGTCACTTTTATTTAGTTTTATTTCAAGCTCAAGGTTGAAATTCAGAGGGTTGTCTTTGTAAGGAGAGAGTTACGAGTCATTTTCAAGGGCTCATTTTCATGGCTCTGTTGTGTTAAAGTCGGAGAAACTTTCTCCACCATCCTTGTTCATGTGGTGATAAATTAAATGTACTGGTGTTAGTGGCCCTCCATACCTTTCTGCACTAAATTGCTCTTACAGCATAGAATAATATAAAAACGTTGCTCTGTTTGTTTGAGCATCCCGACCAGCCCTATAGCTAACTTGCATCAACCAATGGCAAGATTTGGGGTGGGACTATTTTAGTGTGGCTTATGGCAAATGGTTCTATATAGAACCATTTTTTTTTTTTTTTGGTAAAAGGTTCTATTGGCCAAGTATGGAACCCCAGGGTTCTATATAGAACTCAGAGGAACCCTTTTTTAAGAGTGTATAGAACCTTTTAGGGGTTCCAAATACTGTACGTAGCACTAATAGAACATTTTAAGGTTCTATATAGAACTTTTATATGATTGTTATTTATTTTATGATTTGTATTTGTTTACATTGATATCAGACTTTAAGTAGCAGGTTATATAAGATAAGAGAGGAGAGCTAATTTAGTGAAGTTCTTTTGGGAATGGCAAAATTGGAAAGTTATTTTATTTTAATTTTTTTAAGTCTCGGGTTGAGGTTATGAGTCTGATATTGCACTCAGGTGCTGGAGGGATCTTGGTAATGGACACTAATGAGTATAGTAGGGCTCTTTTCGTCCCTTTCTTTTTCTTTTTAATGAAAGCCGTCAAGAGGATGCGTATTGAGGTCACTTGAAAGATGTGAACCCTTTAGGTCTAGCCTGCAGTTTAATGGATCTGTACATGAAAAGGACCACTGTGGTCCTGCTTGAACAAATGACTTGGCTTAATGATGAGTATATCATGTGCTTGGATCCTTAATGGTTTGGTTAATAACATTGCATAATAGTTATTCTTCTGTCTATATGGACACTATAGACATAATGCACTTGAGATTTTTGCCACTTTATGAAACAGTCCTTTGTTTTGAATCATTTTTTACTTGTAAATCAAATACTACTCTTATTTGTATGTCAATTTAAACCTGTGTTTCATGTAGAAATACTTTAGCACTTGGGTAAAGTACATTTATACATAAGTCCTAGTGCTTGTTAACATCTAACAAATGTGCCAAATGTTTTCACGGTATGTTCTTTTGTACCTGGCCCGTTTTATTTAATACCATTTTCATGTAAGAACATGGAAAATAAATCAAGTCTAACAATGCAATTACCGAAGACCTCATGTTTATTGAATACTATATCTGTTAGCATTTCATAAGATTTATATGACTTTTTTCCATCAGCATGACATCTTCAAGCACCTGCTGGTTTATTGTTTGAAATGCTCACCACAACCATAGAAGATTAATGTTGAAAGCAAAAGCTGAGCGGTGGGACAAATGTGCTGTATTATTCATCATCTCTGCTTTCAGTCTGTTTGTTGGCATGTTTGTTTTGCAGTGCAAAAGCAGATATAATCTGTTTACTGACAGTTCAGTATGTGTGTTCCCAGGGAATCAAGCCCATGACTTTGGCGTTGCGAGTGGCAGTGAAGCTGGATGCCCATGATGTGGATGTTCTCTCAGATGAGGTGAATGATTTGCAACCATTTGTTCCACTTGATACAACTGTTTTCCTAATCTAAAAGCCAAAAAAAAAAACTACACCCAACGCTCTGAGTTTTCCGGTATGCCCTCTGTACGGACGTCCCTCCCATACTCCACCCTCCAATGATGTCAAGAGTTATTTCAGGAGGTGTCTATGACTCAGCAATCAAACGTCCAGAGCTCACTGGCGTCATGCAAGGTGTCTGCTTGAGAGCTACAAAAGCTGCTCAGATGTCTTTATTTAGATACCCCTTCACCACCGTTTTACAGGCTCTCATTAACCGCTGCTATGCCCTGTTTACACAGTCTGAGGTAATGAGTATGGGTCCCTTGTTCCTTACTCTTCAGCCTGATTAAGAACTTTCTTGGGCGTTTGTTCAAGGAGAAATGGTGGAGTGGTCTCTCTTGACTCATTTAGGCATGTCAATGGGGAAGCTATGAATCTTTGAGATTACTTTTGAGGGGTGTTGAACGAAAAATGCGATTTTGTTGGATACTGAATATTTCATTTTGAGTGCAGAGCGGGACTGTGCAGCCAGTCGCATGTGTCCGTCTACATTTATTGATTTATTTAAATGTATTTTATTTATGAACAAAGTTTACAGTTCTGTCACTCCTGGCTTGAAGTTTATTATAGAGTTGCTGAATTGGATTCAGCCTTGGAAACCTACAATCAGTAATGTCCTTTGAAGTCCCAGTGGGCTGTTTACCTCAGTGTGAGGCGGTTTAACCTTGAAAATGTACTCTCAAGAGGAAGTTTGACTGAAATTACAGTAAGCAGGGGTGGGGGGATGTTTGATCTCAAGTATGTGTGGAGGATGATGTCATAGTCCAGATGTTGGTAAACAAGAATTGCTCATCCTAAAATTAACATTTCATCTTCACGTGTTTTGTGAAACATGGAATGAAATATTCGGTGGAATGTCTAAGCTGTTCTTTGTCTGCCCGACAACAAAAAAGCCATAAAATCAGAATCAAAAAGAGCTTTGTTGCCAAGTTGGTGAAAAAATCTTCCAGTGCATAAGAAAGTACTGACGTTAGGCAATAGAAATCAGTCCAGAGACACTGTATTACAAGTCTTTTGAAGCCATTCAACAGCCTGTGTTAATTTAATGTCATTCTTAGACACATTGCACCAGGTTTTATGTCATTGACTGATGCTCTCTTCCATGACCAATCGCAAAATGGCAAGGTTGAAAAATGCGGCCATAAATGAAATTTGATAGCTAGTGCAGAGGGAAACATTATCATTGAAACTCGGCGAGTTGAATATTGGGCTGTTC
This sequence comes from Pimephales promelas, assembly GCF_016745375.1. The sequence continues at coordinate 6,797,938 of NW_024121188.1, forward strand.
ATGATATATTGATAAATATCACAGTGTTTTATGGTACTTTATATAGTGCTTTTGCCATTTTTAGAGCTCTGTATAATAAATCACAACCCACTTTCTTTGTATGGAAGGCATAGTTTTCCGATAACGTTTAGTTTTTCACTGAAGAAAGATGATGCTACTGGGTTGGAAAAACATGACGCTGAGTCAATTCATTTTTGGGGCATACTTCTTTTAATAGAAATCCACCATTCTGTGGTTCAAACTCTCTGGTTCTCAATATGAGGAGATTCAGGGTGAAAATTGTAGTGGTGAGATGTTAACTCGGTCAAAAGTGCACAGCCCACTTTCCAGTCGAACTGAGGTGGAAGATCTCTGCTCTTGGCCAATTTAACACCTGACCACCATCCATTTGGCACACCGAACGAGATGACACTGTTAGGGAAGGGCACTCTTCTTCCCATGTTACTTTCTGCAGGATGGATCAGCTCATCCATTGGTATAATGGCTAACACCCATTGAGCTCTGCATATCGTAAAGGCAATTCAATATAGATGGAAATGAGATTAGACTGTGTTATTAGATCGCGCTTTTCCAGTTTGGCTAAGGCAGCGGGTGCCCTTTTACTATTCAAGGCTATTCTGCAGATTTGTCTGTGGGGAGCAGGTGCATAAGTTATTGTGTGCATTCAATCTCTTGTTTGAGGTAAACACACTCATGGGGAAATATATTTTTGAGAAGGAATACAATTTTCAACTGCTTTCGGAATTGTGCCTATTCATTAAAGTGCTGTCAGTCATTTTAGAAGATTTTTTTTTAGCTTGTTTTGCCCTTTCTAAATTTAGGAGAACTATGAGTACCACTTTAATATAAAGAAATCAATTATCAATGTTTTATTTTAAACTAGTTTCCATTTTAATATTTTTCAAATATAATTTTTTCTTGTGATGGCAAAGCTGAAATTTCAGCAGCCATTCCTAAAATCTTCAGTGTCACATGATCATTCATAAATCATTCTAATATGTTGAGTAATATGTATTAGTATAGTACACATTGCACCAGGTTGTCATTGACTGATGCTCTGTCACGTGACAAATCACCAAATGGCAAGGTTGAAAAACACAGCCTCAAATGAAATTTGATAGCTACCGCAGATTGAAACAATTATCAAAATTTTAACTTAACAATATATGAATTCATTTAAAAATGAGTTACTAATGTATTATTTTGTTACTTTTTTACATTTTAATAAAACTCATGAACATGGATAAAATTAAGTTATGTCTATTAACTTCCGGATCTCAAACCTCTTCATTTAAATGTACTGTCTAGATGTATTTAATCTGCAATTATGTCTTGTTTGTTGTTAAATATATTGCAATCAAATATTGCAGTGACAGGTTTAGTTTATGTTTAGCCGTGTCTTCTGTGAACTGACATCTGTGTTTATAGGGTGTGATCCTGGGTTGGTTGTTGCAGATTCATTTCAAAGTGATTGAAACATCTGGGCCTTCTAACCGGGCTTGACGCCAGCTCTCACACATCAGCTCTCAAAAGACAGTCCATCACCCCTGAAAAGTGGCACCTGGATGAGACTTGCAGTGCAGAGATTCAGTCTGTGACAGGTAGGCAATTATCAAAAAATAAAAATCCTATTATAACATCCTGTAATGGGGACTTTCCTCTTTTGGCCAACAATGATGCGTACCTCCCAACCTGAGTTTTGGCTGAAGTTTTTGCTGACATAATGCTGGTTCTTTGATAGTACATCATCTTGACTTGTTTGGCTTGTGAAATGAAAGCAGAGCAACATCTAGTAAACCAGGATCTGGAATGCCTTTAAATGACTAATGGATGTAACCTTCCAAATGGTGATTTGGTTTGGAAGTGTTGTCATGCTGTTGTAATTCTGACATCAGATCTGTTGTTGATGTAAAGGTTGTTTCAGGGCCAATTAAAAAGTCCTGCTCTTATTCATGTCCTAATTTCCTTTTCTAGCCATTTTGAGGAAGATACTTTAAAACTATCAAGCTACAAGCTACAAACATTGAAGTAGCCTAAAGTGGAGCAACTCTAAAAAAGTTAGTAAAAAAGTAAATATTTCAAAGATGATGCAGAGGTTCAAATTAGTTTACTGAGAGACTATTGTTGGAAAGATTGTAATTTCGAGATGAACACACATGAATGTCACCACAAAAGTAATGATTTGAGTTGGAAACTTGTCTTCAAATCCCGAGTTTCCAATTGTGATTTTTTTTTTTTTTTTTTACAGTAAAACTAGCTAAGTTAACGTAAGCTAAGTTAGCGTAAACAAAATACAACAGTGATGTACAATTACAATAGCCTGGGTTTCCCCATTCTGCCTTGCCGCAGCGCGATTTTATTCGCGTTGCTAGGCAGTCTGGATACCATGAACCAAATTTTCCCCTGAAATAGGGAACCAATCACAGAACGGGGAGGGAGCACAGGCACATTTGATAGACATTCGTAGCACCCAATAATACGGCTCTGGGCATTTGTAAACCACGCCTCAAATATGAGAAAATTTACATGTGGTTTCAAGACCACGTTTCATTCTCAATGATACTTGGTCTGGCATTAGCCAAGCTACAATTACAATAGAATATATAAAGATTTCGTTTACAGCATCTTCAAAATAAAAACAAAGCAAAACTCACCTGATGAGAATTCTTTATTCATCCATTTAGTGGTACCACTTTACAATAAGGTTAATTTATTAATCATTAGTTAATGTATCAGCTAAAAATGAACAATAGGCTACATTTGTGACTGTTTTCTAATAGATTTTAATAATGTATTAGTAAATGTTGAAATGAACAAAGTTTAACAAATGCTTAAGAAGTATTGTTAATTCGTAGTTATAATGAACCTTATTGTAAAGTGTTACCAGAAGACGTGGGGTCAAAAATGTTGCTGTATTTTTTTGTAGAAACGGTACAAAACAGTTGCTTCGACCAAAGTGATTTGAACACAATTTCCATTTCTTAACTTGTTAATACAAACTTCCGAGGAGGATTTGAATGCACGTTCCTCTCCAGAATTGTATCCCTCTTGGTTCCTAAAGTGATGAATTGGTTGAAAGAACATTTAAGATTTAGTGCCGGATTACATATCCTACAACATTATTTAATCATGCATGCTGTCTCAATTCAACAATTAATGCCTTTTAAATTCATTTTAATCACATTATATAATAAGAAAGTCCCACCTCATTGATTTATGCACATTGCACCGCATGTCCCAAGGATAAAAATCTAAGAACGATATGCACAGTTATATATGCAAGTGTTCCCGTCGCTCTCTCTGCTGCAGGAGCTTTCAACAGCTGCTCATTTTAGACCGTAATCAAATGCCTTTTAGTTAACAGTCTCCCCCTCTCCTCATAATGTCTCATTGAAAGGCAAGTGAAGTATTCCGAGTGCTAAAGATTTCAAGTATGCTGGATATGCAATATTATTTTAGAATTTTCTAATGCAAGCATCTTCAATCTGCACTCTCTTTCAATAAAGTACCCATGATAAAGCACAAGAGATTCTGATTCTAAAGTCCCTTTATAGAGACAGTGTGAATTATTCTGGTATGCTGAGATTACCCAATCATAACAGAGGTATATACACATGTGGATTTCTTAAAGGTACAGTAGCCTTTTAGACATCTATACGTATTTTAAAAAGTCAGAATGTAGTGTTAATGTCAAGATCATGGTACCAATCTTTTTGGTACCAATACAAAAAAAAAAAAAAAAGTATTTGCTCTGGCTCTTGTTTCAAATGTTTTTGTTCCTTTATGATGCTTGTTGTTGTTGTCATCTGTTGACATTGTACAAGCAGAATGTTGGTCGGTGTTGGTCGGTTGGTCGGTGTTGTATTTGTCCTGCCCCTCTTCCGCTGTGATTGGACAGTGAGGTGAAAAGAGACCGTGATGTGGTCTGTGCTCTGTGTTTTACCCAAAGTTCTTCAACTCTCTGTGAAAAAAAAACCCAGCCAACGAGACTCAGCGCCTCGTTACGCTCCTTTTGTTTTAAAAACATGGCCCTCCCATTGAAAAAAATTGTAAAAATACGCTAGCCACAGGAACAAAGTTCTTAAGGTTCAAACATTAACCTGATTTATTGCAAATTCAATTGTACGTGGCTTTGTGGTATGAAAGGTGGGTTACTGGACTTCAGAATTAGTTCTTTATAGTCAGGCCAGGTCAGTGTAGCTTGATGGCTTTAAATGGGTTTTGGACACTTTTTAGCTGACAAGAAATGACACCATTAGCCATGCTGGGACCTATAGGCTGGTTTAAACTACTCCACACGGCAGGGTAGAATTGTAGGCTTTATTATACCTCCGTTTATTAATTCAAAGAGGGATGGCAAAAGCAGTAGATCAGAGAGATTCTCTTGAAAAGAAACCCTTGTCCCTGTTTCTCAACGCCATCGGAGTGCTTTCCAGCAGTGACCATTTCCATTAGCAAGACGATGATGGTGAGATCTAACTCTGCTTCTGTCTTCATTCTGCCTCTTTCTTTCACTTGAGCTCCATGTATCAACTCTCAAAACGTGTGGGGAATAGAACTTGCAAAGGAGAAAATCAGGATCAATTCATCATATCACATATACACTCTAAAAAAATCCTTTAAGTCCCTGGCCTGCTCAGAATTGTAACTGGTGTTTTGCATTCATGAGGCTTAAGCAGCTTGTGGAAAATGCCAAGGACTCCTGAAATTTCATTGCAACATTTTTATTTTTTGTCAAGAGAAGCAGCACAATATATTTACCCTTTGTGTGAGTGTGTAAATATGTGTGTGTCTTTCATAAACTAGTTCTAAATTATAAAAATAGTGTGTAAGTAAAATATGGAAGTCCATATAACAGTTAACATTCCAAGAATTCATCTCAATAGCAGTTGCCCTTCTGGCGCAGGACCCTGTAAGATCTGAAATGATACAGCTGTATTTTTATTTTTAATTGTGAATGACAGTGTACAGTATCAGTTTACTTGTTTTGCCTGTTTTGTTATTGTAGTTAGTTGTCTCCAGATGGACATGCATTATTCATCAGGACTGCGATATGAACAACAAAGCAGCAGGTGGCTGTAGGAGGCGTGTGTGAGGACCGCAGTCCCACACAGCACATGCTTCTGTAAGCAGTTCCTCCATACTGGCAGATTCAAGATCAGTTTATCTCCACAGGCCAGTAATGGACTTGGAGGAGGACAGAGCTGAGGGACTTTATTTTGATAAAGCGTTTACATGACAATGATGTACTAAAAAACAGATTTTTTTTTTCATATAGGCGACAACTTTGTGAAAATCCGATCCCGTTCTCATCCTTTGGCGTCATATAGGTGACATTTCGACCCTTTAGTGTCAATATAACACACAGAACCCAAGGCGTCATACAGGTGACTGGCATCCATGAGACGCAGACCCTACCCCAGACCTAAACCTACCCATAACAGTGCGTGTTAAATTGACGCTAAAGGGTGCCATGTGCGTAGTATTTCGACGAAATGTCATATGGCGTCACTTATAAAGGATGAGAATGTGTTGGAAAATCCACACGAATCCGTGAAAACGATTGAAAATGCTGTATTATGCATGCCAGGACAGTAGTTGGCGATGATGTAAAGAAAAAATGTGAAAGACATGTTGCCTATCGACCATAGACAGTAAAAGACTTAACACATAATACGCATGCACATGATATCACCTTTTTCCCAAATTTGTGTTTTTGTAGTAAACATGGAGAAAATAATCCTAATTTTCAGACTTCCACTTGGAAAAATTTTCCCAAACCCTTGTTGTCATGTAAATAAATGGCCAAAACGCATAAGTTTTACGTTTGTATTTGAAAACTGTGTCAAGTCAAGTCACATTTATTTATATAGCGCTTTTCACAATACAGATTGTATCAAAGCAGCTTTACAGTGATAACATGAAAGTAGTACAACACAGATCAATAATATTGCTAAACACTAAATAACCCCAACTGAGCAAGCCAAAAGCAAGGCGACAGTGGCAAGGAACCAAAACTCCAACAGATTGGATGGAGAAAAAAACCTTGGGAGAACCCAGGCTCAGTCGGGGGCCAGTTCTCCTCTGGCTTACATTCATATTGTTTATATATAAATATTAAATATAAATATTGTTTATGTATAAAACGGCGCCATAACATATCGCAGGTGTTGAGTCGTCTCTTCACAGGCGTTGGTCCTCTCATCACATGTGTCGTGTAATCATTTTCGTGTAAACGTGGCCCCTAAAGATTGAGGATTAAAAAAAATAATAATGATGTGCACGGATAATTAATAATAATAAATGCTGCAGTATTGCATTGAAAAAAAAAAAAAAGAATTGTCCATTTTGATTCCATGGTGATTTTAAACCTAACTGGATCTTGCACATTCATTTCACAGCTGATGTTTTAAAATAGGCTGGAACACTGCTACTGAATCAGCATCATAGTCCAATTCCCGCATGACTGACTCTTCTGAGCTGGTTCTTTTGTGAATCAAACACAAGTGTAGTCTGACAACACAACAAATTATTCAAATGAGTCATTTGCTTTTCTTTTTTTTTTTGTAGCAAATCAGAAACATACAGAACAACCAGTGTAGCCCAGATTCCACATGAATAACTCTTATGACCTGACTCTTTTTAGTGAATCATATAGAAAAAAACGCAACAACACTAGTCCAATTACACAACAAATAACTTTATTGGCAGTTTTTGGTGGATCATAGACATGCAGTGCAACCAGTGTTGTCCAATTCCCAAACCAGTGACTCTGGCTCTTTTTTTTAAAACAGGCGCAGCAACTGTAGTTCGATTACACAGTGAATGACTCCAATGAGTTTGCTCGTTTTAGCAATTCAGAAACATACAGTGCAACTAGCAAAGCACAATGCCCCAAACAAATTACTCAAATTAAATTATTTTTAGTGGATCGAAAAAATACATTGCAGGAGTCCATTCCCTGAATGAATGACTCTTAGGTGTCGGTTCTTTTTTTTTTTTGATTCAAACATTTACAACTAGCTGGGACTTGTTGCTAGCTGACTGACGTTAAGGGGAACCCTAAAACGTTGGATGTTGACGTATTGTCAAAAGCGTCAGTTATATATGACGTCTTGGGATGAGAACGGGCTGTTCTTTACCATTCCAAAATCCCCACTTATAAGTTCCATTTCAGTTATGCTCTCCATCGCGGCTGTTTGTCAGCTCTCTAGGTTTTTAAAGTGTTATGTTCTTTGAATGATGAACTCACTCAGTGAAAAAAACAACTAAAGCTCTCTCTGTCCTGGACTGCAATCCAAGTTATGACTTCAATCTTTGCAATTGCTCAATTTTTGCTTGCATCAGAGAGAGTTGTTCAGCTGTCAAATCACAGTGCAGTGTGCTATTATCAGCCTGTATATTCACAATAACCCACTGTTTCTAACCTCTCAATGTTTCTTCTTTCCCGTATGGGGTCCGTTTACTGCATCCCAAAGCAGTACTACGGTAACATTGCCTCACAACTCACTGTGTTTTCAAAATGTCATTGTGCATCTGGAGCTCAAAACAGAGGTATAATGTTCTTCTTTGCAGCTGCAGAAGAGGCGTTGGCTGTAGGATATTAGAGTGGCAGAATTCCACGGAGAAATATCTGGATGTTCCGTGATCTCCTATTGTGATGGTTGGCTCAACTCGAGAGAACTGCCTTTCTTTTATGCCAGATAAACAAGCTCCACCATCACTATAAATTAATGAAAGGAGCCATTCCCGATGAAACATTGAGTCAGTCTGGTCTGAGTGTAAACACACCAAAGTCTGACATATTGTACATTGTTTTTGTTGCAGTCTGCCTGCCCCGTTGGGTGGAGGCGTCTTCCAGCACCCCTTTCTGTAGACGAAAAATACGATACTTCCAAAATGGTATGACTGCGATGGAAAAAGCAACAGAGACTGCCGCGCTGCAGGCTCACAGACTCACTGACCTTCAGACAGCTTTTATCATTAAAGAACCATCAGAGCCTGTGAAAGGTCCTTACCTCTGGATAAAACCCAAATAATAATCAATCAAAAGGCTGACCGGCCAAGACACACAAACACAAAGCCCCTGTTTTCCCACAGAGAGTGGAGAACTTTTGCCTTGAAGGTATACAGCATGAAACTATGAAACTGGCAAGTTTGTTTTACTTATTGTTCTCAGGCCCCCTTTTTTGTTTTTTTGACAGAAAGTTGTTTTAATTATATTTATAATCTGTCAACCTTTCATCAACATTTCAGCCCTTTTTAGTGCAACTGTTGCACACTAATGAAAGTTAATGAAAGGGTGAGAGAATGTGAGTATTTGTGGCCAGATGGATGATAGAGGTAAATTACTCAATCCATTAAGACCTCCACCTGTTTTCTTCCACGAATAGACATAAAGGCCACAACTTAAAGCTCTGTGCAATGAGGTAGGTGTGTAGCAATTGATTTTTATTCACTCCACCATAAACCAGGGCTGGATAATATAATACACAGTAAGTGAGCACTCTGCACACAGTAAAATAGCCCACAATGCAGTGCACTAGACTTCTAGTGTGATGAGTGAAATGTGAGTATTGGCCTTTCAATTACTTTTGGATTTGTTTTTGAGAGTCTCTTATGTTCACCAGGGCTGCATTTATTTGATCAAAAATATAGTAAACAATGTAATATTTTGACAGAACTATTTTTAAAGGTTATATATATATATATATTCTTAAATGATTAGTATGTTGCTAACCTCATGTTAACATGATTTGTATGTTGCTAACCTCAAGTTAGCATGATTAGCATGTTGGTAGCATCATGTTAGTATGATTAGCATATTACTAGCATCATGCTAGCATGATTAACATGTTTGTAGCTAGATGCTAATATTGTATTAATCGCTGTAAAGAAAGTTGCTGCCTTCATTTTGAATTTACAGTGCAATCAACCTGGATGTTTAAGTCATTTCAACTTAAATTACATTAAACTGACTTCAAAAGAGTTGAATCTTAACTTATGAAAAAAAGCTTAGCATTTTGATGAGTTAAATCAATGTCAAAACATATTTTGTCATAACTTCATAATCATGATTTTTTTTACAGTGTGGTGAATTTTCAGAATTACGTCTTGTCACGTGATCCTTCAGGAATCATTCTCTGGTTTGGTGCTCAAGAATTAAAATTTTAAGTTCATTGAAATGGAAAAAGTGAGTTAATACAATAAAGGAGATTGATTTAATCATCAGAAACTTGAAATATTATGTTATCTGAATTACATAAATTATTTAAGTTGATTTGACAAAAGAAAAAAAGTTGTGATTACAAATCATGAAAATATTTTTTTTTAAGTGTATCAAACAGTTGTGCAGCCAAATATCTTTGTGTAACCCATTGTTTTTAGGATTATAGGGGAATAGAAAATTCACGGAAGGAACAGCATTTATTCATTGCAAAACCATTGAAATTTTGTTTTTATTCTTATATTATTTCTGTCACACAATTTTTTGAGGGAACAAGGGAGGGAAAAAGCACTGTAGTTGAAATTCCCTTTTCAAGTATTTATTCTTCTATAACCATATCGCTTTAGGCAGGGGCTCCATTGAGATATAAAACTTTATGAATGGCTTGTCTTATCAAAATCTTAACTGCAACAATCCACACGACAATCACAGCAACAGTGTCACTAACATACCACAATTTACAATGCTGTGCTTGTGCACTAAATTTACATCACATGACTTCCTGCCTAACTGTGCAGCACACATTTATTTGGTTTGCGGTAATGTGCAGTTCATTATTGGAGGAGGAACAAATAATCCTATATAAGTATAACATTCATGTATATCCTTTGCCTCAATGATGGCAGGATATAAAAGCAGGCCAAATGCATCCAGATGTTGGATGTTGGGATCTGGGCTTTACTTTGGGATTGTCTGAGTCTTGTCTTGTCTTTCTGCAGCTCTTCTAGTCTGTGGAGGAATTCCTGGCAAGACAAGACAGAAATCGAAACCTGCCGCTTGATGAATTGAAGGTATGTCAGGAATTATAAATGTACTCAGCATTTGCAATGCTTCTTGTGTGTATTGCATAAGTAGTTAATTTAGTAAAATTACTTAAAAATAAAATTACACACTAATTCACACATACACAAATGCAAATGGATAAGATTTAATTTTGAGAAACTCTTTTTGACTTGACTTAAATGTGAAAAATATCAAAATATTTTCTTTTATTTTCCGAAATGAAGTCTTAGAGATTTGGAATGACATGATGGTGTGTAAATGACAGACAGAATTTGCATTTTTAATGAATTCTCTTTACTGACAGTTATTGAAAATGTTCTTTTATTTAATTTTGCTTATAATATATAATTGTAAAATGGATTGCTGTGGACTGTGATTAGCTTATGTTCGCTGATGTGAAATAATACATTGACTTATAAAGACACATTTTATATGCAATGCTTTATCATCTGGCACAATAATGTAATGTCTTTGAATCATCTTCATTTTCATAAGTGCAATTAATTGAAATTAAAAAGCATATCATATAATTAGATTAAATATGCACATGCACAAACAACTCAATGTTTTGTGCTTTCTTGTGTAAAATGTGCAGATATAAATATAAAAAAGCTGTTTTACTTTGTCTCTCTGATTGATGACCTCCTTCAACCCGTTAAAGTATATTCCGGAAATTATAGAAAGAAAAATATCAGGCTTCAAATTTACTTTTTTTTTTTTTCATAAAGCCTAGCAATACACTGCATTGTTGGAGTGTAATCAAAATGAAAAATATGTTTACCTGGAACCTTTAAATTATAACGTGTTTTGTGTGCACACAGTTGTGAGCATGTAAAGCTGTTTTTATTAGTTGAAAATACAGAGGAAGATAATCCCTCCAGACACGCTCAGCTCTCACTCGCACAATATCTGGCAAAAGCAGGCGGAGTGAACAGATAGTCCTCCCATCTAATGAAGGCAAGAAGGAAAAACAGACACCTTCAGTGTCCAGATGGGAGTCTAACATCGTTTTCCATTAAGACATTCATTCAGTTCATAATAACCATCGAAAAATGTCTCCACAACAGTTGGATTACCTCACACAGATGCTGGATATTTCTGGGGGGGTTAATGAGATCAAATCAAATTACCCTTCAGTGCCTTTGAATAAAATGCTATTTCAGGTCATGGTGTGTTTAAAATTATCTTAATGTGAGCATTTAGTGAAGTGCTTGCGCTAAATGTAAAATCCATCTTGAGATCAAGATAAAGGATTTTCCACAGATTTGATAGTCTTACCTTGACTCTGAATCGTGAGAATTCATTTTATGGGGCAAATTTGCCCTCTAAAATATCCTACAAAACATACCAGTATTGTAGGCTATCATAAAGCAACTACTGTATGTTTTAATGTTTTCAAAATGTCTTCTTTCATGGTTTACAGAAGAAAGAATACAGGTTTGGAACATTTTTATTTTTTGGTGAATCACTTTAATGAAGAAAAAAGCCTTATAGTATATTGAAAATGAAGACACATCCATGATTTGTTTTATATTTAAACTTTGTTTGTCTGCTCACATCAACTGGCATATTTTTATGGAGATTTTGCACTCTTTGGCCCAAAGACAAAACATCAGTGCCACATTAATGGAGTTGACCATTAGCCTCCTAGTGGCAGGCCTGATAACATTGGAAATGATTGCAATGATATTAAGGTAAGAAATTATCCATGGCTTGGGGCAAAAATGCCACTGAGAGTGATAAAATGCCCCAAATATTTCAGATATGCGAGCAAAAGTTCCATGGTTTGAAATATTTCTTGCCATGGGTTAAGCAATATAGTGTCTGTTTTTGTATTAAAGGGATACTCCACTCCCTTAACTATAATGAGCTGATACATACCTCTCTCGTCTCTGTGCGTGCACTTAATCGCTCTGGTGCGCGAGACACTTTTGATCACTTAACTAGCCCAGTTCATTCAATAGGGGCCAAGCAGAGAAGCGACCAAACACTTCCACGTTTTCCCTATTTAAATACAGTTACACGAGTATTTCGAAGTGCTCCCAAGCACTTGCTGTGGTATTCCGCCATACAATATAGCTATCCATTTTACACGCTTACAAAAGCGCAACCTTTTATTTTGTGTCAATGTCCTAGGTCGAGTTACCCTGCACGAGTAACTGTATTTAAATAGGGAAAACGTGGAGATGTTTGGTCGCTTCTCTGCTTAATTGGCCCATATTGAATGAACTGGGCTAGTTAAGTGCTATCAAAATGTCTCGCAATTGATTGCACGCACCGAGACAACAGATGTATTTATCAACTAGTCTTAGTTAAGGGAATAACATAGTTTAATATGAAAAAAAAAAAACGGTGGAGTATCCAACCCGATCTCTCGGAAATTCGTACAAATTTTACGAGGTGGCTAATTCGTAACAATTCGTACGACGTCACTCGTACGAATTAGTACGATTTTGCTAAATCGTACATATTTTACGAATTAGCCAATTCGAATGACCTACCCCTGACCCCGCCCCTAAACATAACCGTCACGTGGGTTTAGACAAATCGTACAAATTCCACTTCTGAATCACTCGTACGAATTCGTACGAATTGGTCGTGAGATAGCGTAATTGAAGTGTTTGACATAAACTATCATTCAAAAGTTACAGGTCAGTATGTTTTTATTAAAGGAGTTAATGTTGTTGGCTACTCCTATTCATCGGGATGCGTTCATCGGGATCAAATATCTATTGTACTCCAATTCATCGGGATCAAAAGTGACAGTAAAAACATTTATAATGTTACAAAAGATTTCTCTTTCAAAAAATGCTTTTCTTTTGAACTTTCTATTCATCAAAGAACCCTAAAAAAAGAGACTTCTTTCAAAAACGTTAAAAAAAATCTGACTGACCACAAACTTTTGAAAGGAAGTGGTTGACATGATGTGTTTCACATAAAGGTAAAAGGAAAGAAAAAAAATGATTTCAGCACCCTAATCAGCAAGTCCATTTCAAGACACTGTTTAATACATCCAGGATGAAATCATTGCAGAGCAACAAATAAACCCCAATAATATTACAGGCACAACAGAACAGATTCATAAAACCTTATTTACGCTGTTTTGGCACACAATAAAACGTTTCATGTCTGATTGGAGCTTTCTGAAGCCCATCCAACTCCTTGATTTTCTTTGTCATTCTTTTCTCAGAGGTTCAATATTGAAATAAACAAGAAGAGTTAATGGTTTTGCATTCCGAAATTATGCAAAAATTGTGTGAGCACAAAACTCCAGTGGAGCGTCAACATAAAGAGCTGGAGATTGAAAGAGGAAGGCAGAGCAACAGCCTCAAGCTATGTTCACTCCCTCTGCTGCCCTTATGGCCAGAGATATGCTTGTTCATTTCCCAGCAAACGTCTTCCCTTCTGTGTTTTAGATGCATACTGATCCTAAGCTTTTCCTGAGGCCATTATATTTGGACCATATTTTTAACCATTTCTGTTTTCAGTGTGTTGCCCCATTTAAAGGTAACTTTAAATATTAAAATGTCTCATCATAGTGTGTGCTGTTGACTGCATTATTATGAGAGACTCTTTGTTTATGTCTGCCATGATGCCAGTAATAGATCATATGTCAAAACAGCAGTAGAAGAGAAACCTTCAGCAATAAATAAATATGATATTTAAAGTTCTACCTTTCGAGAGGTATGTCTAAAGCTCTATCTTTTGAGAATTTGCGAAATTGGTTTGGACATGGATCTTTTCACTCACAGTTTAGACTGAAAGAATCCATGCATGAGATTGTATGGAGCAGCTGGAAAGAGAATTACTCCAGTGCAGAGTAGCTCATATCACAGAGTAGGTTATATCACAGCAGACAATGCATTATTTTAGCTGTTGTCAAATAGAAACACGTGAGAAAAGATAATGTGATCATATGTGCTTTATCAGTATTACAGGTTTCATATTTCAACTATAAAACCACACTGTAAAAAAATATTGTTGGTTTAATTTAAAAAAAAAATGAAGTAACTTGGTTGCCTTAATTTTAAGTTCATTGAAATGGAAAACTTGAGTTAATACAATGAAGGAGATTGATTTAATCATCAGAAACTCAAAATATTATGTTATCTGAACCACGTTAATTATTTAAGTTGATTTGACAAAAGAAAAAAATGTTGTGATTACAAATCATGAACAATTTTTTTTTTTTTTTACCATGTTAATTACTGTTATTACTGTTATTATTGTGAATGAATCTGAAGTTCAGACTCGAGCAGATGAAGTGCCTGTCGTTAGGGTAGTGATGGCAGGTTATCCTGATGCTGGATCTGCATTTTTCAATCTTTTATAGCAAAATGGATAAGAGATTTTGTGGCAAGCCAAGAAATCACAGTGTACAGACAGCAGGATCAGAATTTTGCATTTGAAAGTCAATAGGATTGTTAGCTGTCCCCAACTGACAACAAAATTGCAAAGCAGCAGCTTCCTTTTGGGAGAACAAGAGTTTTATGTATACAACATAACATAAACAACAAACAATTAATATGCCCGACAAGCTGTCACCACAGTTTTTGGAATAAAAATCCCAACAATGGTAACATACCTTACAGCGAAATGCAAATCTTCTTCCACATAGGAATACTCCCTTAAAACTGTTTCCCCACACTATAGCCCTTATTAGATCAAACTTGCCCTCACGCTGGGTAACCAGCAGTGCCTCCATTCAATAAGGTGTTGAATCAGAAAAAAGTACTGACACCGCATTGATTCATGGACAAGAGACATTCCAACATGTCATCTGACATCACTCCCTCCCTCCCTGTTCTGGAGCACAAGAGAAGCTTCAAGCCTTATATGATTTATACATGCCACCTACATCTCACACCACACTTTGACACAGAACCAAAACAAAACAATTTGCGTGCTGAAAGCCCACAGGTAGAACATGAATATTTCATGAAATCAGGAGTTGATTAAGTATGGGCCACAACATTCTTACTAAAGGAACCATTCCCCACAAGCACAAGTGGAATCTCTCCATGCACATTAGTCAAAACACGAATGAAAGATGTGACATTTTCTTTAGCCTGGTGATCCTTCTATGGCTTACTAGTGTTAAAAACTACAATTATTGTAATTATGATTCTTAAACCACCTCTGACTGTCATTGCAACATACCAGCATGTTTCATAGCTGCATTTAGAACGTGTTTCATATCTGCACTCATTATGGAAGTAAAGGGACTGCAGTGATAAGGTATTTATCAAGAGGAAATTAATGAGCTGTCATCTAGCCTAAAAGCAACAGACATGAATATTTGCCAAATCATTTAAGAAACTGATCGCGTGTGGATACCGTAGCTTAATGCAGCTGCTTTTTGTCACTTAATTATTCAACCTCATTTGTCTTCTGTGAGTGAGAGAAAAACATGTGCTAACGTTACAAACAAAGGTGATGTAGTTGCTTTCTCAGATAAAGTAAGAAACTCTTGCTTGGTGAAAATTTTCGCCTCAAAATGGCTGGAGGCAACAGTGTTTGCTTTTATATTTCGAGCACATTCCTGTTACTCGAGGTCAATGTGGAGGAAACGTTCTTACAAAGACGTCAAGAACTCGAAACACATTTTGTGAATATGTAGACACTGCTATTAAACATCAGAAGCTTATTGAAACATCTCTCCTGAGATTCTGACCCTCAACTTGTAATGCCATTAACAAGGCAGAGCAGTGTAGTTTAATGAAGTTCCAGCTAGCTAACCTATTTTACCCCAATATGAGTTTCCAGACATGAAATCAACATGAAATGAAAATTTGGGTTCTTAATACACCTCTCTGGTCTTGTTCGTTGTCCTTTTTCATCAAAATGTAAGGACTTTTTCTGCCTCCAACAATTTCTGGCTGATATCAAGGGCTCAGGGTTTGGCTACTTGGAAAATGCTGTAAGTAACAACATCCTCTGTGGTCATTGACTACCAAATATAGCAGTGTATTCTGATCTGAATATGTACTTTTCAAATATTTAATCAATATTTAATGGAAGATATTGCATTTCTTTTTCTGCTTCTAGGGTTTTCTTCCAGCTGAGGCGATGAGATGGGAATTCTTACCGATGTCTTTCTTCAGGTATTTTAGTCCTATACTCAAAAGCCACAAAGCCTTGATTTTTCAACACCTTCACCCCAGCCAAAAGTCTAATGTCTAGACTCTTCATAATCATTGGCTTGGATGGATGGATGGATGGATGGATGGAAGGAATACTGGTTGAACTGATTTTGACTGATTCCTGATTTTGTCCCGTGCTTTCTGTGTTTCAGAAAGACATCCAAGGCTTATTAGCTAATTTGATCAAATCATCATATTAGGAGCAAGAAGATCAGAGGTCTGGCTTGAATCTGCTCGACCCCATGAACATACTGTACCTTCAACCCTGCAACCCAGTGTTGGCCTGACATATGAGTGTTCTAAATTTTTCCTTCTTTTCTTTTATGTCTCTTTCTCCCTCTTTCATCATGTTTTGTCAGGCTGTGCTGCCCACCCAGGTCTCCCCCACCATTATGTTGACAGATGCCTAGCTGGAACAAGAAACTGGCTTCAAATAACCTCAGAAGTAGGTTAATAATGCACTGCTTATTAGGCATGTATGAAGCTAGTCGATTCTGCGGAATTGTGTTCAAATCACTCAACACACATAAACAGAATACATTTCTGATTTATCAGGGGGGTAATTGTGACATGTTTTGGTATTTGCTTATTTATTGTTCAGTCTAAAACATTAAGTCTCTATTAAGCAATTATTTGACATTACCAAGCTTACATTTATTTAGCATTACATGTACATGAATCATTGAAGCTTCATGCAAGGAATTCACTATTTTCCCACGTTAAATGAGATTGCGTTATGCACTTGCAGAGTTGCAGTATATCGAATTTGTGTTGAAATATTTCATGAAATGGGATAAGTTACCAAACTTTCCACGTTTGTGCGGTTTTACCGGATGTCAGACCCTAATATCTTCCATAGTCATAATCGGCGAAGTGTGTGCATCAACTGAGTGGAAAAATGTTATGCTTGTCTGAGCGGTTCCTGTCAATGTGTGTGCTTCAAACACAGGATATGTTTTCATGTTATTTTTACCCATCACCCCTGCTGTTGCTGTACATTGGGTTGCTTTTGTCAGGGCTGTGGTTACGTGTCACATTGCTAAGAGAAGTACTCCAAAACACAGTGTTCGGGACAGATGGAGTATGCATGGCGCTGATGAAGATTCCAGAACCTCCTGCTACACCCACTTCCTTTCTCTCCCCCTTTCTATTTCTCTCTGGGCTTTCTCATTTTTTCCCACAATTTACAAGCCCTTTAACACCAATGTATCACAAAGGTATCCCACTTACTATAGGCCACACCAACATGTTCACCGCTGGGTGGTCCCATATATGGGACCTTTGGGTGACACTGAGTTTTTCCTGCAGGTTTTCATTAGAAAGAGATAAAGGGATTAATGAGAGATCAGATTGTTTAGGGCGGCAACAACATAAAACTTAACAATTATAATACGTGTACAATATTTCATCTCTCTGCACTGAAAACAGAAATTATAAACGAAGAATTAATCAAGGTCACCTTTATTCATTGATTGTCTCCCTTATAATATTTATATTTTATTGGATATGCAGTTGGATCCAAAAGTCTATATTAAAAATCTGGGATTTAACCTAGATATAACGAAAAAGTTTTATTATTATTATTTTAATGTTTATTATGCAGCTTGAGTAGCCTATATGGCTTTTCATTGAAGCAAAATGGGACCTTGCAAATACTAAGACAAGGCTAATTCATATTTCCAGTGCAAGCTTTGCAAAAATGCAAACTAGAAACATTTTGTTTGTTCTCAATTACTTGCAGAACTGGCTGGTGGGCCTATGATTAATTGTGTTTGCGGCCCATCAACTACTCACTAGGCTATATGAATTTTCTTCCTTTTTTTAACTAAGTCAGTGTTGATACTGGCAAAATTAGCTTCATTTCGATGCTGACGTCACTGAAAATAATGATAACTTGCGTAAGTCCGAAGTTGATTCAGTAGGCTTACTGCTCTGATGGATTCAGTTCAGTGTTCACACAGATTCAATCTTGGTCAAACCACAGACTCATCTTGGCTGTTAGTTATTTTATTTGTAGACTACTTATTTCGTGACATATAACTCGTCCCCAAAAGCATTAATAATAAAAAAATATTAATATTTTCAATAAAAATTGCAGAGTGACTAAATGACTCAAAACGGTAATTTGTTCGTGAATCAGATAGCCTACATTATCTAGTAGCCTACGTTTTAACGCTGGCCATAAAAGTAAAGTTATTGTATCGGACTCCAGTGGCGTTGTATTCTTGTTTTCTCGCTCAGGCCGCGAGGGGGCCTACTCAATAGAAATAATGTTTCTTAATGTTAGTAAGGAAACAGACTTTTATTGCATCACATTTAAAATGGACAGACAACAAACCGAGGTAAAATTACCTTTTATTTAGCCACTGATGATTCAGCAGGGACGGAACGGTCCTTGTTAAACTTGAAAAGCGCGCAGGAAGAATTAAGGATATAGTTAAGGTATATTACAGTATATTATATTAAGGTATAGTTTACAGCAGCCCTAATAGCAGTCCCAGATGTCTCCAATGCTGAACAATTGGCTTTTATGCACACATAATACACATTGGAATGGCCCACCATATTCTGAATAGTTGTAAACTGTGCTGAAAGGTGTTTTTTTTTTCTTTTCTTTTTTTAAATCAACCTAAAAGTCAAGGGGACCGCATGATTCACATTCATCTCATATGGTCCAACTTCTAATGAAAGTGCCATGTGACTCAGATTTACAGAAGCTTTCCATTTTCCAGCAAAACAAGTATGGTATATATTGTGTGTGTGTGCGTGTGTGTGTATGTACAGTATATATATATATATATATATACAGTATATATATATATATATATATATATATATATATATATATATATATCCTGCAGGGTCACACCCCAGGGTCATGCCATCTCTTCTTGTTGAATGTGTGTCTACTCAATTTATTCTTGAGATCAAACGAACAAAACAAACTACTCCTGTAAGCAAGTCAGTTCTGTCTCTTTCCTTCTTTTAACCATTATCAAAAGAGTTCAGAATTATGCGACAGCAAGACAAACTCACACAATTTTTGATAAATGTCATTGCACTGAATGCCTCGAATTAACTGGCACACATTGACTTTGTTGATGTTCATTAGTGCTTTGGATTCTGGCACATTTGCTTCAAGAATTAATCCTGCGTTAATGCGCATTTAACGGTGGACCTTTTTTGCTCCAGTTGAGCAAATCAAAACAGAGCATCTAAATGCATTTGAAAGCATGCTAATCTCACTGTCTCATCCGCCTGCTAGAAGTGTCTAGTCCTGGAAAGAGAAGTATCAATTACAAGGATCAGAGTAAAAACTCATTTGTCTTGCAGCAGACAGCCTGCACTGCTCTCCTAAAGCCTGGTCATTAGAGGGGCCTCATTTGAGCCCTGGGTCAGAATCCTGATCAGGTCAATGCCTGAGCAACATCATTTAGACACATTAAAAGACAAAAACTGCACCGCTGAAATTCCTACCAAGTGACACATTTATGAGACCCTGCAGATAGGACGTGGCTGCTGTTTGAGTAAAACATTGAAGAAAATGCTTTGCTTGGCCCTGAACAGTGGAATTATTTTTTTTGTTTTTTTTGTTTCCCAGACTTCTTATGTCTTGTGTACATCCCACATCCCCTCCCCAACTCCATCACTAAAGCCAAGTACCCCTTCAAACCTGAATTTTTGTGCAAAAGTAAAACAATAGGCTTTATGCGGAGCATCACGTGACCAAACCGGAAAACGGGTCTCATCGCATCCGCTTGTCAGAGAAAGTGTTAACGGCCGTAAGAACTGACTACGATATCTATTGATATTTAAGGTAATCAGCTAACCTAACTAGTTCACTTTGTTATTGGCTTTTTATTCCATTTAAATATCTAAACGTTACTGTGAAGAATAAAAAATATAAAACGTTTAAATATCAATCTGCACATGTGAGGGATATTGTTTATGCTAATCTTTGCTCGCTCCTTTTAAGTTATCTTGAGTAAAACCGCAAAAAATTTCATGAAGCACATACAAAAGACCTGTACCGGAAGCGATGAGACCTGTTTTACAGAGAATGCGGAAGTTGTGCATAAAGCCTTCTTATGTTAAATTGCAACAATTTATACAAGATTGGTTTTAGGAATTGCATTGTGAAATTCTATCCCATTCATTTGTTCATTCTTTAAAATGGAACTGAAAAAAACCTGACATTTATCATGATCAGTTGTTTAATTTATTGACCTAATGTTATGCTGTAGTTTATGTGTTATTATTTTTAATTGTTTTTATTTGTTTATTTGTTTCTGGATGTCTTGAACTAGACAGGACATTAAGCTTGTATATCACTTGAAGATTGGAAATTTGGGATTGTGCAGTGTGCTCTGATTCCTTAGAAAAGTTTTTTTCCTGCCTGATTTTGATGGTGTAAAACAGAGAATTAAATTTGAACTTTTGCTATTAAAAATCAAGGAATCCCAGCCCAGGTGAGGAAAAGTAACACAAAAGTTTCCATAAAAAAGTAATGCAATTAGTTATTGCAATGTTGTAATAATGCATATACTTTTTAAAGTAACGTTTCCCAATGCTGGTTTTAAATGCGTTTTAAATGCAAATTTAATCAAGTTATCAGGTGGAAGACACAAACTTGAGAGACGATGTAGGCACAGTGTCTTTGTTTGAACAAGGATGACCCTTGCTTCTAAGAGGTACATGTTAGGTCCTTTAAAACAGTGTCGTAGACGTCAGCTCGTCATGGTGTTGATTTCCAGAAGCCCAAAGTATGCTTGGCTTTGAAGAGGGGGAAACCTGAGTGCAAAACAAGGTAAACAAAACCAACTCCTAGTAGTTAAGAACTCTCCTGAGTTTGGTTTGTTTGTTGTAAGGATTTTCACACAAGTGACTGGGAAACCCAGCTGAGCTTTATAGACATGCCTATTGTTGAATGTGTCTTTTATATATAGATTAGCTTCAGCTGCAGCCCGGATTTACTGTATTTAAGAGTAAAATTAAGATTGCACATGCCTACTCTTTACTTGGACATAAAATGAAATTTTATGATATATATATATATATATATATATATATATATATATATATATATATATATATATATATATATATATATATATATATATATAGACAAAGACATATAATATCAAACTTTACCAATAATTTAATATTTCTTAAGAATGTAATTATGAAGGAATTTATATTTTGTTTATATTATCATTTGTTTTTTATTTATACACTTGCTTGTCTTTTTGCATTTTGGCAGTATACACTCTAAAAAATGCTGGGTTGTTTTAACCCAACTTTGGGTCAAATATGGACTAACCCAGCCGTTGGGTTAAATTTTTACATTACATTTTTCATTTCGGGTTTGTCCATATTTTTGGCAGTATAGCCTCATGCAAGATACAGTTTTACAGTGCAATCACATGGTCCAGGAGGAAAATTCAATTCTCAAGATATGCATATATACTTGACTAATAATAAATGAGATTTCAAGCTAAATACTGTGATGTTTTCAAATAGTATTTGATTGCAAACACCAGGAATTGTTCTTATGCTAAGATTGTACTTTATGAATGGGCTGCTTCATAAAGTCACGGTATAGAGTTCTCCAACTTTGTCCCTCCCCTTTAAAATTCTCAACGCACACTAAGCTGCACTGTGTAGGCTTGAAAAGACAAGTTATTGGCTGTAACTTCTAACCTGCACGCACGGAACAACATGATTCCCGCAAGGTAAACTTTTTTTTAAACCCTTTTTATTTAGCAACGTCAAGAGCGCTCCTCACGCGTGGGCTATTATAATAAAATAAAATCAATCGATGCTCTGAATAATAACCACAAAAAGTTTTATGTTCCAATAGCAGGTTTGTAAAGTTAGACTATTGACAACATTGGCTGCACATTGTTTTAAACTTTTTTGTTAATGAAAAGTTGAATTGAATCAGAACTACTGCATCTGCTGGAGCGCGCGCTTGAGGTGTCTTTATGCATTTGTGACAGCTCTCTTACCAAATTTTATAATAACGGGTAATCACGGATTTTGCCGCGATAGGCTACCAGATAGTGATTGTTACTAAATAAAATGATAGTTTAATATGGAAAGTTTTTAAAACATACAAAATCTCCTGTCAAGTAATTATTTTATTTTGATGGCAGTGTTGCGACTTTTGTTACCTCTTTCATCGAGTTTTGGCAGAAACTGTGGTTATAGCTGATCGTTTGTATAAGAGGCATGTGCAGTCTTTTAAGTTTTAATTCAATTTAATTTGCCCCATTCCATTTTTATATGCTTACATTGACACTTTAATGTTTAAAGTGTATGTATAATTTAAATGTGTAGCTTTTGTTTTGATTTTTCTTATTGATATTTAAAGTATAGTTTACCCAAAAATCTATGTCATCATTTATTCACCCACATGTTGTTCCAAACCTGACTTTCTTTTACCTGTAGAACATAGAACTTTTGAAGGCTAAAGGATACAATACAAAGATTCAAAGTCCAACTGTGCAATTTGGGTTATGGGGAGCTTTGTGGTGAAATTGCCTTTTTTAATCATTCATTGACATTCTTCAAGATTTTACCTTTTGTGGTCTGCATAAGAAAGAAAGTCAAACAGATTTGAAAACAACCTAAGGATGAGTAAATAAGGACAGAATTAATTGTTGAATGAAATGTCTCTTTAAGTCTATATACAGGTAATATAATTAGCCAGACCAGTTGTTTTGAATCATATTGGCATGTGGCAGAGACAAATGTTTTGCCCAGACTTTTAGATATTAAGGTTAATTGTGCTTTTTGGAAACAAATAAAGCAGTTACTTTCATCTGCCATGAAATCTAAACGTTCATGGCGTCGGGACTCCAAGGTTTTCCAAAGTAAACAGAATGTGTTTCTCAACTGGTGAATAGAAAGCAATTCAATACTTACAATGCTAGAAACATGTCCTGTACTGCTGTAGTCATCGCTACTACAGAAAAACACAGCTTTGCTGAATTATTTTAAATCCCCTCTAAATGTTTAACCTCCAGAACACCTCATCAAAAATGGCTTTGTGTCTGCACTGAATGCCTCAAATTGAGGTCTTTTAGTTGGCTTTGCCATTTGCAAATGAGAGTTCAGTATGACTTCCTTCATTATAGACCTGCACTAACTAAAGCAAATCACTGTTGTCCCATAAATGTCAAACAAATCAGAAAAAGCAATCAAAAATAATAGAGAAATCGTATGGTGTGGTGTAGCTTTTAAGATCCCATCAAATGGAATACTGGTATTACAAAATCTAATGCCACTGAATACGCCGTTCAGTGGCGCCCCGTATTGGTAATGAGTTTGAATGCTGGTGCTTCATTAAGGGGAAATCATGAGATCAGGCTTGGACAACCCTGTGATTTTAAAATGTGGGATGGTCTTAGAAGGGTGAGCTCAACTGTGAAGCCAGATGTTGGCTTTTACATACTGACTGGCTGGAAGAACTCCACAGGAAATTTTCAGAGTGTTCTCTAACTTGCATCTCTCTCTCTCTCCCTCTTTGTTCAAGGTTTCTCTGACAGCTTACAGTTCACAAGAGGAGAGCTGACTGTTTGGGCTCTGGAGAGATTGGCGTGTACTGGACTGCAGACATTTATCAGCTGTTGACACACCAGGTACAAAGTCAAAATGGCCCGTGGCCTCTTGAACTTGGTGTTTTTATTGAGTATAAGCGGCGGCCTTTGTCAAAGGGATTGCACTGGTGTGGATTGCCCTGAATTGCACAACTGCATCGAAGAAGTCTTGGACAGCGGAGCATGTTGCGCTTCCTGCGTGCAAACGGGCTGCATGTGCGAAGGGTACCAGTATTATGACTGCATCAGCGCTGGCTTCAGAAATGGCAAGGTTAAAGAAGGTGAGTCGTACTTCGTGGACTTTGGGAGTACTGAATGCTCCTGTCCACAAGGAGGTGGACGGATCAGCTGCCATTTTATTCCGTGCCCTGAGATTCCGGCCAACTGCATAGAATTGTCGGAACCGGCGGACGGGTGCATTCAGTGCGAACGAGTTGGATGCATTCACTCGGAGCAGAAGTATGAAGCTGGACACACATTCCAGATTGACCCTTGCCAAGTATGCCACTGCCCGAAAGAAGGTGGGAACCTAATGTGCTATCCGATTCCAAACTGTGACCCGAGGCGTGCTTCAAATCCCATGCTAACCACAACACCTGAGGAAAGCACACCAGAGAGAGACTACAGAGACCCTTTACAACACATTTTTAACCACCAAGGATCTAGAGGTGATAGCAATCGTCCTTTTAAGCTGCGTATGAGACACGCAGACGAGAAAGAAGAGGATGAAGAAGACTATGATTATCCACCTACTGATTCCTTAGCCTCATCGCTGCGTGATTTTGAAGGTACTACGGAGTCATCCATCATCTCGGTATCTCGTTCAGGTAATTTTACCCCCCGCCAGGGTGTGCAAAGGGGAGCCAAGCAAGAGCTGAGAGAGAGGTTTGGTATTCATAAGTCGACAACAGATAGGCCGCAGTTTCCTTTCTACAAGGACAGTACTGATAGAATGAGAGGCAGTTTTCATGATGACAAACCAAAAAATGAACTATTCAGCCCTCTGAAATATAAAACAGACCGGGAACAATTCATCCTCCCTGTGGAAACGACAAACAGAGTGGGATTCTCCACTCACAAAGATACCACAGAGATCCAGAGCTTTAGTCTTTATAAAGACAACACCCAACAAGAGGGCTTAACAGATGATGAACATTTCGAATTTCCTACTGTTGGGGATACATATACCTCACAGGAGGACACCACATACAGCGAGATGGTGACTGACTCTCCGTTGACTATTGAGCAAACTACATCTCCGCTTTGGGAAACCGCAACTTCAATGCAGAAGGCTTGGGAAGGAGTATCAGATAGTCAAATTGATTCACTTCTCCCCAATTACGTGGAAACAGATGGCTCCAAACATGATGAAACTATCACAAGAGAGTCTAGTAAGGAAAAAGCAGCTGTATTGAATGAAACTGCTAGCTTTGATGGCATTCAATCAGCTGTTGGTAATCAGAATGAACATATCCTGAGCAGTCCAGGTCCCGTTAAGCAAAGTGCGACCACCTCTTCCGAAACTCTTTCAGAACATGGAAAATCTGAAGCAGAACTTAAAGAAGAACATGAAAGGATTTCAATCGACCACAGAGAACCTTCTGTAGATCACAAACAACATCATGGTGAACACACGAAACCCCTTGAGCACCAAAACCCTAGAGCAGAACATGTGCAAACCTTGGGAGAGCACAACACAGAGCTTGAGAGGAAACATCAGTGGCAGTTGTTCCCTCCAGTTAAGTTCAGTCCAACCAGTCCACCTTCAAACAAACTGTTTAACTACAGAGAGGAGGAGGAAGAGGCAGACAACACTCTCAGAACTCATTCTGGGATGGAAGAAGGTGAGTTAACAAGCAACTGCTTGTCATTTATCCTGTGTTTCAAGTGCTGAACTGTTATGCTGAAGAGTTTTAGTGCATAATTAATGCTAATGTGATTTATAATTGACATTCACCTGGTACCATAAACTCTCATTCTGAGTGCTTGGCAACTTGCCATAGACAAGCACAGCTGTGTAAAGATGACGCTAACACTTTGCCGGGGAATACACCAGGCCTTGCACCCCGCGGTATGACAAGACAAAACAAACAGGCCTCTCTCGAGATGTCTACGGTGACTTGTTTTCACAGATTACATGGCAGGTTACCAATTAAAGTATTTCTGGTATCACACAGCGCTTAGGAAAACTGTTTGCTGTCGTGTTTGATTTCGACATGTAAATGGTAAGGCCTCTCACTAGTCCTAGGAATTGTGAGCTGGAGCATAAATATTCAACTCAGGGGGGCCGTCTGGATCGCAAAGTAAAACACCGCACCCGCTGGGAACATCCTCCTCGCTCAGTCATCATATTCGCTCACACACCAACTAACACCCTTGTGTCGTTTAGCACGCTCCAAGCTTTAATTAGTGAAAAAAACATTGCTAGCTATAAACACACCATTGACTGGAAAATGGCTTGTGACTTTGAACCAAAAGGTGTTTATTGGTTTTGTCTGCATAATTCATCTTGACTTGTTCTGAACGTAAATATTTAATTGGGACTTTGAATGAGGCACCAACGTAACTCAATACGTTCCCAGTGCCTACTAAATATCTTGTGACGAAATCACTGACTTCAGATATTTTATAAGTTCAGATGGCGAGGTTAGAACAGATTGAAATAAACTCAACAGTAAAACATCTGGAAACATTACTGAAATGTCATGAAATGAATGTCAGAATGCAAACAATCTTAATAATGGGATTTATTTTCTTTAGGTAAAATAATTCATTTGATTTGATTGTGGAGTGAAATATGACCTGGTTTTATGAGATTCATCACTCATTTAGAGGTTTAAGTTTTGTTCCAGAGGTTTAAAGAAATGACAGATCGTTCTTTTGCCAAATGTAAAACTGTTGTTTGCATAACATTGATAGATGTAACCTTTTGAATTGCATAAGAATAACTCAATCCGTTATCATTTCTCATTGTTTAGTTACTGTTTGGCTGCCAAGATTAGTCTGGTTTGTCTTGCATAGCCTTCATTGTTTAGGCATGGTCAGTATACTGCTATTTTTGTTTTGCTATTTTTGACCAAGACAAGATGTCCTAAAACAGTGCTGGCAAAGCTTACCCTCTCAGTGGATTCCCTGAACAGAGTAAAGAGTTAAATCTCAGGCTGGAAGGGTCAGCTCAGATCATTGTGACAGAATACTTCAACTAAAAGACAACATTGCACAATTAGTTAGATAAGGAGAGGTATTAGTTATCTTGCAGGATGCCAGTTGGCCATTGGTCAAAATAAGCAGCTCTCACTGGATAGAAACACTTGGAGCTCTCAACAGTTTGCCTTTCTGCATTGCATGACTTTGATAATCAGGGAAAGTGGAGGCATGATAATGTACTGATAATATGTTTGGCAGGAAAGCAGTTTATCGTTTTGCACATACCGGCATGAATAACATGTGCATTGAATTAAGTCAAAGGTAGCAGCCTAAACTGTTTGTGTTGATTCATCTCACCCACCGATCATGAATGTCTGTAATGGAGATATGGATTGTCCTTTGGGAAACTTGTTATTTGGAAACCAAATGAGGATGTTTTTATGTGACCAAAAAATATGGGGAAAAAGTGATTTAGTCCCATAAAGCGTAGGCAAAATGGTTAGGAGTTTTTAAAGGATGGGGCTAAACGTGCATTTGAGGACCCGTGGTTTCTCAGTTATTAAAAGTATGTGATGTAATTCCAGCTATAATATGTAAACCACTTTATTTATAAAGTTCTCCAAGTGCTCTACGATTGAGCTCCACTTATAAGCATAATATGTTAATTATGTGAATAGACCAGCTATTAGCAGAGGAAATCGGGAATATGTGTCAAAATTAAGCTACATTGGTCTCCTATTTGCTTGGGATGAAAAGGTGCTAGTGCTTATATGTCTGTGTATGTGGTGTCTTGCTTAGCACTTTGTTGATATCCTCTTTTATGTCTGAGTGTTTACTGCAGTAATGCAGTGATTTGTGATCCTGTCTTCCCCTCATTCAAATGCATCTTCTGTTCGCATTTAAGAATTAAAGAGACTCAGAGCCATACAGAGATAATCATAAAGACGGGGCTCTGGAGATTTATTTTTTCCCTTAAGGCTGACAAGCAGGAAGTCGGGTCTAAATTTAAGTTTGTATTCAGATTTGTTAGTTTCTGTAACTCACTCTCATAAGGAAATGTCACTTTACTGCCTTTTATCCTTCTCCACCAAAATTTCACTCATGTTCTGCATTTGAAACATCACTATGGTACCATATTCAACTAGGAATCGGTTATTTTAACATAATTTTCGATGAGAAAAACATCTTGAATTCAAAACGTAATATTTATAGTCTCAAAATCCTATCTTTGAGTATCACCTCTAACTTTTCATCAGTTTATGCCTGAAGGAATCTGGTTTATGATTTGCTATGGGTCCATGCTTATTTGGTCTTTTAATATGTCAATTAATAAAGTCAAGATGAATTTCTTTGCCATGCGTGAGATTTATAAATATAATGCACATGCACAGACTGCTAATGTGGTGTGATGCCTCAAATGGCCATATGGCAACACAATGTACCTCTAATAATGTATTACTTTAGAATTCAAAGTCCTGTTATTGACTTTCATGAAATCAGGCCAGTTTAATCTAAAATGATGGATACTTCATTTTAATAATGTTGGCTGCTTTTTCCAAGTGCTGATGCCAGAAAGATTTTGTGGAGATAGAGATTCTGGGTGATTACATCAGTAGATTTGTTGAATTCTGAGATGAATTGCCTCTGTGTCCATAACATATGGAATCAAACAAACAGATCATTGTGGCTAATGTATGCTCTCAGGATACTTGAAAATATGAGTTGTGCTATGATAAATCCTCATGAATAGTGGATTTTGTGTTAAAATGCACATTCATTTGAATCTCGCCTGTCAGCCTCAAATTCTATATTCTGCCCAATGAAAACTGCTGATGATTGACTTTTACACTCATCCATGAATAAGATATCTACTGTTTCTGTTTTCTGTCCAAAATACATGCAGATTCAGAATATGATAAGTCTTCATAATATGATATCTCAGCAATTTTGTGTTTTGCGACCAAAGTTTCTGAGTATGCACAGAGCAACATAAGCAAATTACAAAGGCAGCTGATAAAAGCTTTGCCATAAAATGAATTAATAACATTATAAAATCTATTAAAATAGAAAATATTAAATTGTAAGAATATGGCACAATATAACGTTTTTACTATATTTTTGACCGCGGCTGCAATAAGTTTAGCCTTGGTAAGCATAAAAGTCTTTTGAATAGATTGAAAAATCTATCGACCCCAAACTTTTGCTCTCTGTTGGGAAAGCATGTATTCCTTATATTTTAACATCTGCTAGGTGACAATGCTTAATTTACATGTTGAAACGGGTGGTCATATGCGAATCTAATGCCATCATAACTGTGGCATGTTTGCAGCTTAGTTTCCATGGAAAATCCATAGAAATTCACGTTTTTACCAGCTTATAACGCAACTATGCTGTATGATGCTTATCCATATTAAACAGTATGACCAAAGACATGAGTGATCGATCATCTTACATCAGAGAAACACACAAGGCCATATACAGGCAGTGTTGTCTGTCTTAAAGCATCTGATGGAGGAGAGCTTGGAGATTAAATGTCCAACAGAGACTCCAACAGCGTAATATGAAACATCAGCACAACCCAAAATCACACTAAAGAAATCACTGCGAGAGTCTGGATGTCAATCAGGTGTAGTGGGATCACACTTTCTTGTCTGTGATAAATATTACAGGAGTGTCAGAGTCTGTTGTAGAGAAGGTTTCTCTCTCTGGGTTTTTTTTAAGTGAAAGAATGAACTGAATATGAGCTTGTTTCTTGATTATTGCCTTTTTTTGTTAATGTTGGATAGGACTGGATCCAGATTGGCATGAGTGTTTCAGCTGAAAGAACTGAATTATACAATTTGATCTAAGGGTGTGTCACTCACGTCCCCTGACTTAGTCTGTGTTCTTGACAGTATATCAGTACATAAAAAAGAGTTGGGACACATGGATTTGAATTTGCACTTCTGTGAGAATACACTGTTAAAAACATCAAAAACTTAATGTTTAAAAACTTTGTTTTAAAATATCGTTGGCATATTTTGACAGAAGAGTAAGATTTTTTGGGGTTAGTACATTTTTCAAATGTTTTTGAAACAAGACTTTTATGCTCACAAGGCTGCATTTACTTTAATATGTAAAAACTGTAATATTGTGAAATGTTTAAAATAAATTTTCTACTTTAAAAT
The DNA here is from genome assembly GCF_016745375.1 of Pimephales promelas. Next base: position 6,828,005 of record NW_024121188.1, read on the forward strand.
ATTTAAAATTTAATTTATTCCTGTGATGGCAAAGCTGAATTTTTCATTACTCCACTCTTCAGTGTCACATGATCCTTCAGAAATCATTCTAAAATGCGGATTTGGTGCTCAAGAAACATTTCTTATGATCAGTGTTGAAAACAGTTGTGCTACTTATATGTCATTCTTATATGGGGATAGGGAACAATTCAGACAGTGTAAATGCTTTACATTTGGGGTGAATGAAGTCTGGTTTCATGTTAGTGTCACAGGAACCACATTCTCCAGTCCAGAGACTCAATAGCACAGAGCGGATAATGCGCGAGTCGAGTCGGCACAGACCACAAAATGCAATGAACTCATTTGAATTCTGCACAGAATGCTATATTTTAAAGTGATATCAAGGGGATTAGAGATTAGGAGGAAACTGCAGCTTTACCGCATTCAACAGCTGTGGCCGAGCTGTAAACTAAACGCTATTGGCTTTTTTTTTTTTAAAGGGGAGGAGCTGTTCGATATATCCTGCCCTGTCTTCCTGTTTCAGTGGAAATGATGTTAAAGTTGCAATTAAATCAAATTTGACAAATCTTCTTTTTATATGTAATATTGTAGTGTTTATTATAAATGATTTATCGGTGCACTTCATTATTTTTTCTAAAATTCATGTACCCTTATAATCTTTAATCAAATACATTACCCTTTCCTCGCCCATCGAAACAACCTCTCTTCTCTTTCGGTCACGTAGAATGGCGATAGGGTGCGGCCAGATCTGATGAGGGTGCGGCTATCGGTGCAGCCCCTCTCAGAGAATCGCATTCAAATCTCCCTCCATTTTGTTTGCAACGCCCAACCTCCTACGATCCAATCAATTCCCGAAGGACGAAATCAAGCCCTGCCCTACATTTTTTTCTAATTTCAGAAGCCGTTTCACTCGGGAAAAAATGACAATCTCAACTTCCTTTTCTCGCCGACTTTAACACGTTGAATAATGCTGCGAAACTGTGATGCCCTATTTTCAGGAATCTTTGTTGAATGGAGTTCAAAAGAGCGGCATCTGTATGAAATAGAAATCTCTTGTTTTATTATAAATGACTTGACTGTCACTTTTGATCAATTTCATGCATCCTTGCTGAATAAAAGTATTAATTTAGTTTTAATAAAGCTTCCTTTTGAATGATTTTGTATATCTGCTAAAAGTTAATTTTGTCAAGTACACAATTGAATATAGCCTCAATGCTACCAGACATGAACTAAAAGCCACAAAACTCAATTTTAAGCCATTGGAAAACTGTCTGGCATGCAAGAACCAGCCAATGACATTACAGCACATAGATTTTATCACACAAGAAAATTACAAGCTGCATAGTCTTTGTAATTGCAATGGATTTTCTATATCAGTGTGGTATGAAATGAAGAAAACTGAAAGTGCAGGCCCTTTTGAGTTAGGAGAAATATGAGATGCCCTATTAAACTCTGTCCTTATGCCTAGCGTGACAGGATGATTTGAAGTCACCGTGAGAATACATCATTTCACAGAACGGTTGAAAAGGTCTAGTTATTGCCTCTTGGAACCGGGCGACTGGGTGCTGCTCTCAGCAGAAGTGATTTCTCAATTCCCATAGGCCCACAATGCTGCAGGAAAAAAAACTGCTATTACCAAGGACCTTCTCGTTGCAAATCCACGCTTATTCACCAGCATAAGAAAACTGACCAATCGTGTTCTTCTCCTCATATATCCCTTACTATAGGAAATATGAGTAGGCCTGTGCGTTTGGGCTTTTGCCAATGTGTCTTACTGTTTTACTGTCCTTGAGAAATTGCCCTGTATTCTCACTGCACTTCTGGTTCTTTTTGTTCCCCTTGAAATATGTGAGTTGGAGCAGTAATTCTCTATTCTGAGCTGACAGACAGTGTAGAAAAGCTACCATGACTCTTTCTGAAAGAAAAATATTCAACAAAGTCTCTGAAGCAGGGCATTTAAAATATGAACCCCATTTTGTGGGGGAGGGGGAGTCACATGCCAATTTCACGCACATTCACACAAAAGTTTGACTTGGTTAGTGGTGCAAAAAAAAAAACTGCTTATCTGGGAATGCAGTTGGAAAACGAGGAGTACGTGGGACTTTCCTTCTTTTGTTTGTTTTTCTTGTCTTTTTTTCTTTTTTAGACCTGCATTGTTTGCTCAATTTCACTTTATGCCTGTTGTGCATATTGCTCGTAGAAAAATTAGAAAAATAACTGCATCATGCGTATACAATGTAAAATATGTATAATTTTAAAGTTTCAAATAAAGATTATTGGAATGTATTTTTACAAGAAAAACTATTTAAAATTGTTTTAGTTTCTTTGTAATTTTTGGTAAAATTTGGCGCCTATTTACACAACACCGTTTTCAAATCGGACTTTTGTTTTAATGCAATTTGGCCATTTATTTACCCAACAACATCGTTTCCAGGGCCTGATAATGTACACCTCTGAAAAAGAGTTTCGATGTTATTGTCTCTGTGCAAACTACAAAAATACAAATTTGTGAAAACGGTGACATCATGCACATGCATGTTACATGTTCAGTCTATAGGCATGTAATGTGTTTTTACAAATTGGCATCGCCAGCTACTGGCCTGGCATGAATAATGCAGCATTTTTAGTTGTTTTCACAGATCCGTGTGAACGGGGGTCATTTCAACAATATTGTCGTCTGGTCTGGAAAGGAAAGGAAAGGAAAAACTTTTCTGTTTTTAGTACATTGTTTTTTTTACTGTACTGTATTAGTGGGTGAAAGGTCTGTTTTGGAAAATCACTCAGCTGTTTTAAATGCTATAAGCATAGGGAGTTGATTGTATTTTGAAGAACAATTAAGATAGGGATCTCTCTCAACAATATGGAACAATGGCGCTTTTAGCAAGGGCTTATCTTCCACCATCAACAAACTAGCAAAGGTTTATAAGAGACAAAAGTAGTTGACATTATGGCCTCAACATTTCAAAATAATGATGGAGCTAAGCATGTGAGGAGTAGCTCATTCGGTCTCTCATTAAAAATACTAAGAGTGGCTAGCTTTAGTCTATAGATCTCCCCTTACTCAGCTAGAAGTGCAGTTGTTGACTCAATAAGAACATAATGTGTGTTATAAGTAGCTATCATCCCTAGAAAATCAGAACAGCCAACAATACGCTCAAAAAGGGGATTTTGAAAAGAGTGTTTTCACAGTGACCCAATAGAAGAACCATTTTTGGTTCCCCAAAGAAACTTTCAGTCAACAGTTGAACCATATTTTCAGTCTTTTTCCACTATAAAGAACCTTTTGGGCAATATTAAAGTTTGTTAAAAGTTGTTCATGGAACCTTTGATGCAAAAAGGAAACAACAACTTCATTTTTTTTATTTTTTTTTAATTTGAGGATATTTGAGCTGTATGTATCTGTCTGTCACAGTAAAAATCATGCTAATTTTGGTCTTTTTTTATTTTCACAAAAGTTACTGACACATTGCAATGTCTTGCAGAAACTTCTAAAATGGTCGTGCATTTTTTTGGGGGAGGTTTCATAGTTCTGAAATTATTTAAGCTGGTGATTTGTCCAGATCCAATCATTTTATAGGATGTTACATCTGTGACAGGTGCATCCCTGTGGCAGACATTAATCATTCACAGGAAATGAAGAGGTTATTGGTTAAAGATTCGGATTATGACAGTAATGGAAATCTGCTGAGTCATACCGATGCTACTTTCTATTAGCATGTGCTTACATTTTTTTTTAATGTAGGCTATATTATATTTTAAATAATATATATTATATATTTTATTAAATAAAAATTACATATATCATTTATAATAATATTAATATAAAATAATTATTTTGTAAAATGTTTTTATTTTATTATTTAATTACTTAATTATGTTATTTTATTATCTGACAATAAAAAAAACTAAAATAGGTGAAACATTCTTCGTTTGTTTAAAATTATATGTTATTATATATTTAAGTTTTTTTTTTTTTTTGGCTTACATTGAAGGGATTTTTTTACTTCGACCAGTAAGACTTGGACCGGCAAAGCTCACAACACTATCAGCGTTCTGTATTAGGGTTTTACATCTTAAATGTTTTTCATTCTTCAAATCATTCCGTGTGATGTTAGCAATGACATCGGTTAGCAGAAAAGGAAATTACTTGACCTGGAATGCAAGTGTTGGAATGCAAGACTCCAGACTAATTCCTCGTTGTGCTACTTCATATTAGCAGAAAATCACAATTCACTGACACATGCCGGCTACGCCTCAGCTTCTTTCCTGGATGTTCCTTTGTATGCAAAAGTGTGTTGACGTGTTCCTGAAAGTGATGGATTACCAGACACAAACAATTTGAAGGAGTACGGAAAGCCGGATGGGCATGCAGGTCATTGCAAGAGATTAGACTCATTAAACAAAGAGACTTTATGTAGAGTTGAAACAACAAAGCCTGTTCATTGTCCTGGGAAATGCATTATGCATCTGACGGCTTTTTGTACAGTTATCAAAGGACGTCTTGAATATTGTGCCAGTTACAGAATAATGACAGGAGGAGGAGATGCTGAATGCGATAATTATTGCTGTTTAACATAAGTTTACACATAGGAGTCAACATGAATAAAGGGCTAATGAAAATAATGAGGAGCTCAAATGCTATTGAATGCATAAAAATTGTATGATTTAATAACTGATGAATTAGGTTGATATATTTTAGTGGTGGTAACACTTACAATAAAGTATTTTTTGTTTGCATTAGTTAAACATAAACTTTCTATGAGCAATATATTCATGTTGTTTAATAAAAACACAATTGTTCATTGTTTGTTCATGGAGTTTCCGTGCATTAACTAATGTTAACAAACACTGATTTTATTAATGTAATATTAAATGTAGAAATGAACATTATCTAAGATTAATTAATGTTGTTGAAGTATTGTTTATTGTTAGTTATTAGTTAACTTAAGTTGAAGACTTATTGTAAAGTCCTACCATTTATATACAATCGTGCTCAAACTTGATGACACCCCTGGTAAATATGATCAAAACTGGCAGTAAAAAATAAATCTGCATCATTTATCCTTTTGATCTTTTATTCAAAAAAAAAATAAAAAAAAAATCGAACCTTAAATTGAAGTAAAAGAATTGAAAGTGGTGAGGAAATCACATTATGAAATAAATGTTTAAACACGTTGGCCACAATTATTGGCACCCTTTTATTAAAATACCTTTTGCAACCTCCTATTTCCAAGATAACAGCTCTGAGTTTTCTCCATAATGCCTGATGAGTTTGGAGAATACCTGACAAGAGATCAGAGACAATTCCTCCATTCAGACTCTCTCCAGATCCTTCAGATTCACAGATCCATGTTGTTTGTTTTTGGATGAGCAAGGAAGATTTTTCTTGAAACCCTTACAAACAACATGTGGTGATGTAGGAGTTGTTTGATTTAAAAAAAATATAGATATATAATTATAGGCTTTCTGACCCCAAGAATCAACTAATCTCTGCAATTCTCCATCTATAATCCTTGAAGAGTCTTTGGCCACTCAAACTCTCCTCCTCACCGTGCATTAAGGCAATATAGACACGTCCTCTTCATGGCCGATTCATAACATCTTTAGTTGATTAGAACTTCTTAATTGTTGCCCTGATAGTCAAAATGGGGATTTTCAATTCCTTAGCTATTTCCTTTTTTATTCACTTTCTATTTTGTGATGCTCAACAATCTTTTGATGCACATCAGAACTGTAGTCTTTGATTTTACTCAATGTGATGAACGATTAAGGGAATTTGGCCTTTGTTTTTCCTCACATTTAAACTCATGTGAAACAAGAAGACATGGCTGGACAATTTCATGTTCCTATCACCCTGGTTTGCCGAAAAAGGTCAACATTAATGGGAATAGACTTCAGAGATATTATATTTCATATTGTGACCATTTCATTTTTTTATATAAAAAATATAAAATATTTAATATTTATGTTTTTTAATAGATTTTTTAATAGATTTTTTTAATTAGAGAGCAATTTAGAGTGGGATGATTGCTTTTTATAGCAGGAAAAGTAGCAATGAGAACAACAAAGAATTGTTGAGAGTGAGAGAGTGGCTCAGAGGTATAAGATAAAGAATGAAGCGTGCGTGCCCAATTATTATAATAATGGCAAAGAAAAGGATGTCCAGAAAATGTCATGGTTTTGGTTTTGCATTATGTCCATGTCTAATTTCCTTGTCACTGTTATTTTTTCCCCCCATAAACCTGTTCGTGTAGCTAAATCCATTAGTTGATTTAAAAAAAAAATGGAGACCACTCAACAGGGGTATAATGTGAAAATAAGTCTACTAATTTAGAAAGAAAACGATTTCATTCATGAGCGGAGCACGCTCGGTATGCTCACTTAAAATTGAAAGGCTTCAGGCACTTGTTCTAAGAGCTGACTTCATAGATATTGTTTATTAAAAAGCGACTTTGGTGGTGCACATTTAGAAGTACATTGGAAAATATACATTTGGGGCCCTCAAATGCATTCAATGTCAAGTAGATGTACTTTGCGAGTTAGTGGCCCTATGCCATTGTTTGGTAGTGTATTTGTCACTGTTAAAATGTCTGAGATTTTGCAGCAGAATATTTTGAATAGCCATCATTCAATATTTTGAATAGCCATCATTCTTAGGAAGTGTTAGGAAGTCCTCAGATTTAATATGCATCTCCTATCCCCTATCCCCTATTAGTTTGTTTATTAAATATATTGGCAAATGTATATTTAATTTATTTTACCCTCTTTAAATTCATTCCACAAAACCTCCACCAATTTCTGCTAAAAGCATCTGCAGATTGCATCTGGTTCTAGTTAGAAGTGTTTAGCACCACAATATCTTGTTTAAAGTCCAAACTGCAGGAACAACGTCCATTTTCTCAAAACATCGTCTCGCTGATGATACAGTCTTTGTTTGTATATGGAATAATGATGCATGCACAGTGTCTCAATGAAATGTTCAATGTTTCTTCCGTATTTTATCCTTTCTCGTTAACATTGACGTTCACATTGAACTTCCTGCTTCAAACTGGGAAGGAAGGATTCGATTTGTGCCGTTCGATAAAACAGTTTAAAACAAAACAAAATAAATATTTTGGTTGTTTAACATCTGTTTTTCTGTGGGAATGAACAATGGGTCTCTCATTGTCTGCTTTGGGAGTAACCAAAGTCAAGAGCTCTTCAAGGTTGCCCAGACAGATCAGACAATTGCCGCTTTGAGGTCAAAATGTGACTTTATGACTAGTTAAATGGGAGTATGGTTAACTGAAAGTTCAACTAATGAACTCAAGTTCGTCATCACAGATATGTCAATGAACGCCAATGGGCCATGAACGCTTTTAAGAAGATTAAAAATGAGATCATTAGGGTGACTGAATCTGCCGTTTGTGGCTGATTATGGTATTTGTGCGACCCAACAGAGCTGTTCAGTCTTGACGTCAATTTGTATGTCGACCTAGGCTAATTTGTCATGAGTCCTCTTGGGAAACTTTAATGGATTATTTTTAGAACAGCAGTTTTGAATTTATGAGTAACATACGGTGTGTGGTTGACCGCTGTTGAACAAAATGTAGAGCAAAACGTTAGTCTCTTCAAATAATCTTAACCATATTGTTTTACTTAAACATATGAAAAGCTGATATTCTAAGCCAAACTGCTCTAAAACTGGCAATATTTTAAATGTTTCTTTTGCGTTTACAAACCAAACTGTTCTATTTCATGTATCAATACCTTTCATTAACTTTCAAGAATACTGATGTAGCACACATTTGTCTTTACTGTATTTTCTGGTTAGTTGTTTCCATCATTCTGTTCACTGATTCAATCCACGCTTTCACAAATCCCCTTGGTTTTGATCCTGCAGATGTTCTGTGACCATCTGTGAACAAAAAGGCGAAATGAAATCTGGGGAGCTCAGAGAGGACCTGTTTTGAAGAGAGCTTTGTATTGTAACCATCTGCTTTACAGATGACCTAATGATGATCTAACAGAGCAATGGCAACAGCCTTCGTTTTAGCGGCCACCCCTTTACGTAAACATGTATCACCATGGGTTATCAATGGGATGTTTTACAGACCTCAACAACAATGTGATCAATACTGCAATTCAACAGGCTCTTAGTATACAGGCCTTTAAGCATATTGAAGAAAATCCTTGAGATGGATGTTTTAATTAAGTCAAAGCCTAAACATTAGCTTTGTTTAACTTAATGCGCAAGACCTTCATTGCGAAATTAGTCTGGGCTTAATGAAAGACTCGTGCTACATTTTCTGATCTTTTAAAAAAGCAGCCTACATTTACAGATTTCATTATTAATTACGAGATGCATACAGTAGTATATAATACTAATAGTTGTTGCACTTGAGTAAAATGAAGGAAACCCAAAGATATTATGAATCATTGTGTGCGCTTTCCTGCTTTCACGGTATCATAAAATGACATGCACTGAATAATGTGAACACAACATATGCCCTTGAACAAATAAACAGATGCCAATAGAATTCAAGGCTCAAAAAGGGGGCATCACTCATGTTTTATGGCTGTGAAAGTTAAACAGGAAAGCAGAGACGTTGTTTTTAGCTGATTGCTAAGCGACTTTGTCTTGGGGTCAGTTTTTGTGTTCTTTAATAGAGTACCGGTCACTCTTTGTCTCTTAAGACTCTTTGCTAATGAGTTTTTCTCTGCTGTATTGGGAAGATTGTATTTATAGACAAACCTTATACTCTTTTAAGCATTACAGAATGTTTTAATAAATAGTGTAGTATATGAAGAGTTCAGATGCAAAAGCCTCTAAATGCCATTTGAAATTTTCTTCTTTAATGATGATTTTTATCAAACTTGTATATTTAAGTTCAGTAATTTCACTTAAATGGCAATGATAATTACCTATTAATTGTTATTTAAGTGAAATTACTGAACTTAAATATACAGGTTTCATAAAAATCATCATTAAAGAAGACAATTTCAAATGGCATTTAGAGGCTTTTGCATCTGAACTCTTCATATAAACCAGGTGCGGCATGACAAGATTCCAGCGCCACACCATTTTTTTTGGTCTACATGAAAGTTAAATGCATTGAACTTCCTTTGCTGCACTCGCAGCACAAAGAAAACTAATAACACATGGTGCTCCCACATCCTTTCTATGGTTTTGCTTGCGGATCAACTTAATCAATCTCTTCCCAATCATGCTTGATGTTTAAGAGCAGCAGGATTTTGGTTCAATGCATTTTCTGACACATTAGCGCAAAACAATGGAAACCAAACAACCAACAGCATAGATGAGATACCATTACCCCCTTGTTCATGGGCTTTGGAAAGCATGTTACATTTTTTAATAGTGATTTTTTTCTTGATTATTCCTTGTCTGACTTAATTAGAACAATCAGTATTAGAGATGTTTAATCAATTCCAGAATTTTTGACATTTTTTTTTGGAAATTTTAAATTAAAATGTATTATGTGGTTATTGGCAGCAAAGATCATAATCGAATTAGCCCAGATTTTTAATAAATAAACACTCAAGGGGTGTGAAGAACTGTGAATGGCAAGCGTTCCAGTTCTGCATTTTTTTTCAGCAGGAACAGATTCGAAATTTCATTGAATTAGTATGTTTTAGTGGTTGCATTAAAAGGCAATCAGACATTCCCCTCTGTTTACTTACATCTGTCCACTGATTCGCTGTAGAGGCCCTATTGTTTCTGAGATATTTAGTACAGATGGAAGTTTATCACAAAGTTGAAAAAGTCACCTGGAACCGCAGCTAGTGACCCCTCTCAAGCATTCCAGGAATCCCAGGGCCTCATGTCACTCAAGCAATTTTACAATCATACAGTATCTTCTCCAAGTAAATTCACAGATCATGTATGTGTCTGGTTATAGAGGAGATGCGGGCTAGTTATCATAATTTTAACAGTGAGTATTTGTCGGATACAAAATCTAAGTTCTGAAGCAGAGCCAGTTGAGAATCAGTAACCAAACGGTTTCTGGTCTCATTGACTTCCATAGTAGGAAAAAAAATATACAAGTCTATGACACCAGAAACTGTCTGGTTACTGATATTTTTCTAAATATCAGAAAATCCGCTGAATGGATTCGAAAACGGTACTCTGTGGGAGTTGTAAAGTGAGTGTATTTCCAAAAAAAGTCGAGTATCCCTTTAAGAATCACACCGAAGCAGTCTTTTTTTTTACCCTCTTATGGTCCTACCCTTTAAAATAACCCTTGTCAGACATACTTAATGTTATCAATCCTCTCTACATTTCTATACTCTCTACACTCATAGAAGTAATAGGATTTAATCATATAAAATTCATTTAACTGCTGTTTCACAGCATGTCTGAATAGAAAGATTTTTGACTATATTTTTATGGTTTTCATCCATCATTTCCACAAACTGATTTTGTTCAATTTGAATTTAATTCAGGCCTTCATTCGCACTGAGGGATGAGTAATTCAAAATGTCAAGTGTTTGAAATGAGTCATTACTCTTGTTTCTTTGTATCACAATTTGTCGGAAAGATCAGCCGGATATGCTCCTTAAATTCGTCTTCAATAGACGGCTTATCGAAATTGGGGCTTTTTTAAAGACAAATATTTGAAGGCTGAGTTATTTTGTGCTAGTGACGCCCATAATGATGCACATGACTGTGTCTGTGTCTTTGAGTCAGTCTCTCTGTTTCCCTCTATACAAAGGCTGCAGATTACATCTTTTATGCTTCTTCTATGGATCCAAGTTGGGCTTTGCCTCTGGGGCTCTATCAATGCTGAGTTTCTTGTCTGCCTGTCTGCCCTTTTCATGTCAGAAAAGCGTTCACTGTAAACTCTCTATTCTTTTGTCTGGTTTATGTAAGATAAAACTGATCTGTGAGATGGTTGTCCTCTTGGCACTTTCACCTCCAGGATTGGTGGAGAGCTGTTGTGTGGCCGGGCAGAAATGGGCTGAGGAGAACCAGCACTGTGACCGTATGCCCGTCAAAACAGAAGACCTCAGCTCTGTGTGTGGGTAAGCTGGATGACCATTTCAGATCCTTGGTTATGCTGCTCAGTACAACTTCCTTGAGGAATCAGTCAAGCAGGAAGCGGAGTGAGTGAGAATACTCATTTTCTCTGGATGCAAATGTAAAAAGCTGCAACTTGATTGGTCAGTTGCAACCAGTAGTTTCCAAAGCATCCAGAGGTTTTTGATTTTTTTGGGTGCCATGAACTTGTAAACGTGATGAGGATTTATATGAGGGACACCTTTCCTTAAATGTAAAAGACAGCTTTATTTTCATGTATAAACAGACAATTTTACTATATATATATATATATATATATATATATTTGTTTTTTTCTTCAGGAAATATATGACGTTTCTATACACTGCATTTTTCTCTACCAACAATTAAATGTATATAAACCTGAAGAGACACTTAAAATTATGGCTGTAAATAAAATAAAGAAGAGATTGGTTACATGATATAACAATACTGTATAGAGTATATATTGTTATTATTATTATTATTATATTATATAATTCTATCATATAATATACTGTTCACTACTGTTCAAAAGTTTGGGGTCTATAAGATTTTATTCTTTTGAAAAACACCTTTTATGCTCACCAAGGCTGCATTTATCCGATCAAAAATACAATAAAACATGATAGTAAAATATAATAAAACATTGTGAATTTTCAGCATCATTACTCCGGTCTTCAGTGTCACATGATCCTTCAGTATGCTGATTTGGTGCATAAGATGCATTTCTTTTTTTTTTCTTTTTATATGTTTTAAGTATTAATTTAAAAAAATTTAACCAGTGGTGCATTTCTTTTCTGAAAACCTTTCCATGGACCCCTATAGCACTCTTTTTGCTGTCCACTGCGAGTCCTTAGACCCCAGTTTAAAAACCTGCTCTAAACAACAAGTAAATCTAATGAAAAGGGTGTTGACAGGCTTGGTTTTAGAAATGGGTATTAAATTATGTTAATTTTTTTCTGCTTTGTTCAAGTGTTGTCCAGAAGCAGTGCTGTTCAGGTGCTCTGAGAGAGAGCAGGTGTCAGGCTGGCATGAATGCAGCAAAGGCCGGACATGCCTGTGAGGGAAACAGCCCGCTCTGTGGAGAAGATTCCCAAATGGTAAGACATTAGTGACTAAATTGTCTTAACAAGCTGTGAACACAACAAGCAGCAGGACATTTAAAAAAAAAAATGTTTGGTTTCTATTTCTGCTGGTTCAAGCTGCGTAGCCCAGTCCATAGTGAAACCTTGCTCCAATTCCTTTTCTGTTCAACAGTTTGGGGTTGATAATTTATTCGACCAAAAAATGAAATATTAATATAGTTTAAAACATGCTTTCTATTTTAATATATATATAAAAAAAATCCTGTGATGGCAAAGCTGAATTCCCCACAGTGTCACACGATCCTTCAGAAATCATTCTAATATGCTGACTTGAAACATTTCTTATTGTTATCAATGTTGAAAATCTGCTTAATATTTTAGTGGAAACATGATACAGTTTTACAGGATTCTTTGATGAAGAGAAAGTTCAAATAAACATAATTCTTTTGAAAAATAAATATTTTATATAACATTACAAAAGCTTTACTTTCACTTTTGATCAGTTTAATGGGTCCTTGCTGCATGAAAGTATTGATTTAAAAACTATAATTAATTTTAATAAAAGTATGAAAGGTGGTGTATGTTCAATCTCAAAAATGCTCTGATTGGCTGTGTTTGTGTATAACATTATACATACAGTAATTGTGGCTTTCAATGCTACTAGACAAATGACTTAGTGCTCGACAGTCACATCATGACTTGTGTTTGACTTGTGAAAAATTTCTTTTTTTTTGCTGTTTAATGAAGGACTGCTGCAACTGCTGTGCACTGGGTCTGCGTTTACGGAAAGAAGTTAAAGGTTGTGAAGTCCATGAGCATCTGAGTTACCCATGTAGACACGTCTTCCTCAAGTGCTGCGAGGAGGGCGAGGAAGGTCCTGCTCTGCCCACGATCAAGAAAAAACAGAGACCTCAACCGACTCCTCTTCCTAAGAGAGGTGAAATTCTTTTCTTTTACATAACCTGGAGTTTTGCTTTTACTGCAGAGTTTACTTGTGCTTTGCAATGTGTAACCTAGTGTAGTGTATGGCTGATTTCCAGTGGTTGGGTCCGGGGTGAGTGAGAGTTCATATTTTATTTTGAAGAACGGATCTAGACGGGCTGTCATGCCAAGAAATGGCTGTGATGGAGACACACCATATGATGAAAACGCACGAGGAATTGGAATGTCTCCGTTTTGAGTTGCATTTCTTTTTAACACAATGTCCCAGTGATCTCTTCATCCCAGTGACTTTTGAGTTGATGTCTTCTTATTAACATCAGTTCCTTAGTCGTGATTTTGTTTGTTTGTTTTCAAAGCCTGGATCATATTTGGAAGTGTCTGAAATCTGGCTTTGTCTTGGCATTCAGTTTCACGTTCAAGTTCGTCACACTGCTGGCCGAGAGGTTGACATTGATGGATCAGAGGAAAGAAAGATGCCCAGAGCTGATTGGTCAGGTGTCACGTTACCGTTCAGAATAATGCACAAAGATGCTGGCAAGCTGGGCTGAATCAGAAGCAGATGGCAAAGCAGGCTGTTGCCTTTCTGCCCGTGCCAGCAAACTTTCCTCCAGTCTCAAATGTTTCAGCTGACTAATTTCACTCATTTTGGCAGGATTTGCATGGAAACATTGTTCTCTTTTTTTGGAATTATGCTATATGTTTACACTGGGATACCTGGTATTAGTTTAGGACTGTGTACATTCCAAAAATGGATTGTGTTTTTAAATTGAATTTATTAAAATGAGGTAATGCAACATAATTATTTTGCCCTAACCTGATTTCATTGTGTGAAATCAATTTAAATTTGGAAAATGGTTGTTTAGTTAATCCTTTTGTATTTGGAATACATGAATAATGTTCACTGGCGAACACTGTACCGCAAAAATCCAAATCTAGACCAACACATTGTCTGACTGTGTAGTTTAGACCCTACAAAATTTTTTTCTTTATTTTGAAATAGATTTAATAAACAATGAACCATGTCTAAGATTGTGTGTGTGTGAGAGGAAGATTTTCCTCAATTTGATTAAGTGCCTTAAACCTGTATATGGCTTAGCTAAATAAAGTTGTTCAACACCTCACATCCTGCCTTTTTTAGGTCACCCTGAGAGCCATGATAGTGTCATATCAGTGTAATGGCAGATGTCCATTACCCAACTAGCACTCCCTCAGTTATCAGCAAAACCTTAGTCAATAGACCCAGGTCAATATTCCTTTTAAAACCCAGACTTAACCTCTTGCTATGTCTCAAATGGCGCATTCCTTTGGCCCAGTGCCTTGCTTCCCCTTCAGAGCCTATCCTGAGGCAAGGTGAGATTAGCCGTGGCCGTGTCGTTAGTAACTGGTTTATTTCCTTTTCGTGTTGCACATACAGATGATGGACCGCTAAAATAGGTCCAATTAAATTGCCTCCATAGAGGTATCCAAAGAAATGCATTTTCTTTTTCTTTTTAAGGAGACTATTGCTAACTATGTAATCCCTTTCAGTTGCATCAAAGGTTTAAGCGATACAGAAACGGTTGAGAGGTAATTATTTCCATGACGGATGCTTTCTCAGGCCCCCTGCCACCTCACACCCGTAACGTGATTAATTATAGCGGAAATGTTTAATCTCCTTCTCCCTCCATTGCATTTACATTCAGTTAATGACTGTGAGAAATATTTACTTTACACCAGTGCGCTGTGTAAGGTGAAACCGAGTCTGTTTATTATGTTTAGCCAGGCGCTAATTGCCAAGTCAGTCGAACGCCTTGCCAAATTGGTGTGCGATGTTGGAAAGCCTGTTGATGATTAACTCCGTCAGTTGTTGTGTAGAATTCGATGACCGTGGATTTGGGATTGATAGAATGTGATTGGCAGATGGAGGACACAGAGAGCATGGCAAGAGCAACTGGCAGTGGTGGAATGACAGATGTTGACTGGAGTGTTTTAATATGTATTATGTTTACGTGAAAGTAGTCGACATTGCCGTGTCGTTCTGGTTGACATTATCCTCGAGTAATGAAAAACATTCATTAGAGACACTATGAAATAACACAAGTGAAATGTATTATTGAAAAAGTATCATTTTTTAATTTATAATGGAAAAAAAATAATGGAGCCATTTTGTTAAAATATTACTGATATTTCCACACAAAAAAACTTCTGCCTAATCACTTTCGCGAAAGTCAGTGTGGGTGTGGAAGCCATCTTGTAACAAACAAATCGCCATAAAACAAGAAATAATATCATAGAGAGGACCCCTGTAGACCCATATGGCTGTCAGGACATTTCAGATGGTATAAATGAAATCTACTCAGGGCACTTTGAAGGTAAAACAATCATAGCATCTGTGTTGATGTGCCTTTCCAGACAGAAGTGCTAAAAAATGCTTCAAAGGGCCCTTCAAATCAAATGCTTTCTGTGAGTCAAAGCCAGAAAGTCTCCCAAAATAACAGCTAGGCTGATTTATGACATGGGAAGTTTATGTTTACACCAAATGGCATGCATCCCAATAATAGTTATAAAAGTACTTTTTATTTAGAAATTTTTGAGATGTGCACATGTATTTATATTTTCATGTTATGTTATATCATTACATCAAAACCTTTGTTGAAAACTGCCAATATTGTCGCCAATATAAAAGATTTTAATTCACTTAAAAAAGTGAACCTTCTGTTTTGTCAGATGCATTTTAAAGTAAAAAAAAAACACTTATTATAGACATACCTATTCAGGATACCCAAATGGATTCATGATATTCTCGCTCATGATATACACTGTCATTTTTTAATAAAAAAAAAAGTTGATTAGTGTACCCTTAAAATATGAAATAACTTGGAATATTAAATTAAGAACTTTATTTAAGAACTGAGCATGTCCAGTTTGATCACTTATGATTTTTTCAAAGCATTTGGTCTTTTTTTAATGACACATTGAATTTACTTGTTTTAGCTCTATGTAGTGTTTTTTGAATATATATTATGCTTATTATATTATCTTTAAGGTAAAGTGTTACCTAAATGCTTCAAATGTACATTTATAATCTTGAGATGACTAAACTCACTTGCAGCATTTAAATGATTGATGTATTTTTTCCATGTTTTATTTATAGTTTGTTTCTTTAATCATTTATTGGCCATAGCATACAGTAAATGAACATGAACATGTAGGCTTATCAGGCTCATCTATGATATTAGAATTCTGATATTGTTGCATCCCTAGTGACAGTGTATATGCACTGATGTCAGTAATGTAAACAGAGTCATATGCAAGCCATTTTACTGATCTTACTATCTCTCCCCTTCCTCAGTATCAGACAGTCGGTTTTCGAAGCAAGCGCTGTCGGTCGGGGATGTGGATCCTGCAGCTAATTCACTGGAGGATTTGGAGCATGATGACAGGTGCCAGAGATTTGCGCTGCTCTGCCATCACACCTGCATCAACACTCGTGACTCCTACCTGTGCGCCTGCCACCCTGGATACACACTCCTGCAGGATGCCCACACCTGTGTGCCAGGTAAGATCAGCCCCTCTTTGAGTTCTGTTGACTCAGGAACAACCTGTTTGCTTGTAGATTCAGTTTTGTGTGTGAACCATTTTAGATTAAGCAGGTTTATCAATTCAATCAATCAATCAATTTTTTATGTATATAGCGCTTTACTACAACCATGAGATGATCAAGGTTTAGTTCAACAAATATTCTATTTGGATATGCACAAAGGCTGTTGAGAACCATTGGGGGTACATGTTATTCCTAGACTTTCAGACCAGAAATATAAAACCCAGCATAATGAAGTCTAATCTTTATGCACTTAAAAACACACTCCATCAGCCCTGCTTTAAATAGAGGACTTAATCGTAATACCTTTTCAATATCCTGCCTGCAGTGTGTGTGCATTACTAAGAACTGATTTGGATTCAAAATGACAATGTGTACTGTGACTTTGCATTTAGGTGCGTGCTTGCACATACAGCAATCTACTGAAGGTTTTTTTTATGATGAGTCAGTGAATTAGACATCCTTGTATATATTTTTTCAAAACTTTAAACTCTAAAGAACAACATGGATAAAATGAATTTGTTGAGGCACAGGCAAACAACACTGCATATCCTGTAAAACCTGGGCTTATCTAGCTCCAAAATGAAAACATATAAATGTATAAAAACAAATGGGTGAATTATCCCTTAGCACAGTGATGGTACTATCTTTGTTTTGCCTGATTCACTGCAGTTTGTAATTATTTGTCCCGTTTCCTTGGTAATACGGCCAAACCCTAACAACACCACTGCATGATGGGATTGTCATCATGTGTCAATATTGTTTTTGTGTCTCTGGTGACATGGGAATGTTGATAGAGATAGTGTTTTGCTGCTCCGCAGTTTGAAACTTGACGCCTGATCTCATGTCTGGACTGAACTAATGATACGACCACAAATAACTTCCCTCCAGCATTCTTCAGCTGACTTTTGGAATGAAAGGAATTCAAATGTCACAAATCAAATAGTACTTTCCATATTTCGCATCTGGTCAATCCTCTACCAAAAAGACCATCTGACAGGGTGTAAAATGAAAAAGAATGACTCATCCTTGTAAAATTTCACTCTTTTCTCTCTCTTTCTGACAGAGAAGCAGGAAGAAGACAACAGGGTTAGTGAAGAAGACAAGCTGCTTACTGTAGCTCCAGCAAGACAAGAACCCACCACTCAACCCCCAGTCTTTCATAACCCATGTGCAGGTGCGTAATCGTTGTGAGTTTTGGTTCTTTTGCAGTAGGCTGTAAGGACCTTTGAAATAACTAAAAATGTTTGGCACAGTAATGTGATCAAGACCTTCCTGGAACTACTATAGCTGTGCGTTTCCCTGAAAATAATTGCACCAATCAGATTCAAGCATTCAACAGCCACGTAGTATAAAGTTCGTAGTATAAAGCGTAGACATCCAACGCACATGGCACACTTTGGCAAAAGCCATATGACGCCTTGGAATGAGAACGAGCTCGAACTTTATACTACGTGGCTGTTGAATGCTTGAATCTGATTGGTGCAACGCACATGGCACCATTAAGTGTCAAATGAGATGCTTCGGTTATGGTAAGTTTAGGTATGGGGTAGGGTTAGGGTTAGACCACTAGGGGGCGCCTTCTGCCCCATATGGGATTGGATGCGTTGGATGTCTACGCTTTGGCAAAAGAGTCGTATATGACGCCTTGGGATGAGAATGCGTTGAAAGTTCGCATAATGGGGTTAGTAAGATTTTTTTTTTTTTTTTTTTGAAAGAAGTTTCCTATATTCACCAAGGCTACATTTATTGGATCAAAAATATTACCGGTAATGTGGTCAAATATAAATATCATACATATTGATTATAAAATTTTACAATTTGTATTAGTCTTTTACCATTTAAAGTATATTTTTTGCTTTGTTCATTATGACTCATTATGCAAATGTTTTGTGGTTGGAAGAACTCAGAATCCTTCATTTGAAATGAAGTGAATATGATCAGAATGGCCTCTCAGTCAAATCTTAACATAACTGGTTGTTTTGGTGTGCGCATAACATGGTTCTAACACAATTCCAGACCATATAGCCTCACAGGTACTGTATGGTCATTTCTATTGCTCTGCACAACACATGTTTTCTTAATTGAAACATGTTGAACAGAGGAGAAAAAAAAAATCACCACTTCCTCCTCATCCAGCAAGTCATCCAAGAGAAAGCACTTCACAAGAGAAGTCCATATGCCACAACGTTTAATGTATATCTGGTTTGGGATTGATAGTAGATGTTTAAGGACTTAAACATTTACTGGAAGTCTGTGTCTTGTCTGGGGAACCGTCGTGTTTCTGGAGAATCAATCAGTACGGAAATGATCTGGATGTATCTGGGTGACTCGTTAAGTCATGCTGATCATAGTTAAGTTTTTAATAAAATCTGTTATGGTCATCCATGAGCACAGCAGCTCTATTCTGGCAGTAATGAGAGTGGAATCATGGGAGTTGTAGTCATACCTCCACAGCCGATGGAAAGCAATCCGACGGGAATAAGGCAGAAATCGTGTTCATGGATGAGATGAAGCAGAGTGGGGCTGAGAGCCTTGGAGCAGATCGAGTCCTTATTCCGCAGTTTGTTTATTTTACGATTGAAGTGACTTTTAACCATTGCTGGTTCACGTCTCCTTCTTCCTTCAACTTGAGTACTAAATATAGGCTACATTTGAGTGTGTTGAAAGTTATGTTATAGCATTACTCTGTGAGTTCGCTCTGTGGCTGATATGAGACGCTTGTTAGCTATATATTGATATTTGAATATCATAATAATCAAACCTGGATGGCTTGTGTTGCTAAATGGCATGCAATTATTTTTAAAATACATTGGCAGAAAAAATGCTGTATTACACTGTTATTACAAATAAAGCCCTTTCTAAAGTACAAACATGTTACACGCTGAAGAGAATCAAGCAATAAGACTGATAATAAACCGTATCGAGCTAAATAACAATGATTTGTTTTCTGTTGATATATCCAAACAGTTGCTCACATAATTGAAATTGTCTTAAGTGTTTCCATGTAAATCCCTCGGAAATCGCATTAACATGGCACATTAACATGGCCGTTACTGGGTAAAATTACGGATTTCTCTGGATTAGACATTTGGGATAGTGTAAGTTCCCAAGTCAACAAAATATATAACACTACACTAGTGTTTTTTTGATATTTTAATCTAAATATATTACATATTGTGCCTTTATATATAAACAAATCATCATTTACCATATAAACATTCTGTCAAGAGCAGTGAGTGATTTTCTCTTTGTCTTTTATGACAAATGACGACAGTAGATATATTAGGCTCCTGTCACTTTAAGGCCAAATGTGTTAATCTAAAATACTCATACACATCCAGTTTTCACCAAACATAAGACATACTGTAACCGGCAATGTTTACATGAATACGCCAAGATGGGCATTTTGACATAATTGTGTGTATTTGATAATTCAAGCGCAAAAATAATAACAGTGATCCTTGCCATTGAAATTATAATGTGATGTATAAAAAGAAGTGTGATTGATGTATTAACTGAGATTTACTACTGTCTGCAGGTAATGGGCCCTGCTCTCAGCAGTGTTCTGTGGTAAGAGGACTGGCCCAATGTTCCTGTTTCCCAGGATTCTCTCTGATGGCAGACATGCACACCTGTAAAGGTAATCTAAATTGGTCTAAAACTACACACAAACACCCTCTTTTCAACAGAGCTGTCACAAAACACTGATAAAACTGGCATACCGCACTAACGAATCCTTTATTGGACTGAATCACTCATGTACAGTATAACAGTAATACCCAAAGGATCATGATAAGATATTTGAACATCACATTCTTACCCGAGGACCTGCTTCCTTCAGCTTCACTGATCCATGACTAATTACTCTCCTTCAGCCCTGACTACAGTAAGAAACCATGACCTCAGCCCTGGGATTGACAGTTCTGCTGTCTCACAATACATCTTCCTGTCTGATCTGACACTTTTACCATATGTTTATTTACTGTAATGATACTGTTGCAGTCAATATTTTTCAAGGTCTTTCCATTCCATATCCTAAACTTGTCATGGAGGGTGCTAATAAAATTGCCATGCAGAGATGTTGCTATAAACCTATCCAAAAACAATATTTTGTTGGCTCTTTATGTAATTTACAGTATGACACCTTACTGTGAGCTGATAAAAGTCTGAAACAAAATTATAATTAAAACAAGAATATATATATATATATATATATATATATATATTAGGGCTGTGCAAAAATTAATTGTGATTAATCGCATACAAAATAAAAGTCTGTGTTTACATAATATATTTGTGTGTGCTGTATATAATTATTTTGTATATATAAATACCTATGCATGCATGTATATATTTAAGAATTATTTGCGCTTACATTCTGTGTATATATATAAATACATAATCTATATTATAGAAATATAAATATTTTATATATCAATAACACATTTTCTCAAATATATACATGCATGTGTGTGTATTTATATATACAAAATAATTATAAACAGCACACACAAATATATTATGTAGAGCTACTGAACATTTTACGAAAATTATTTTGCAGTGAATACATTTTTCAAGAATTTATTTATTATTATTTTAATTTACCAGATTTTACCAGATTTATTTTATCATTAGGCAAAATGGTGATGCAAGATTGTTGATTTTAGCTTATGGTTGCTCACCAATGGCAAATTATTTACATTTCTGATTAATCTTACTACTTCTCCTTCTAAAACTTTCCCATTTTTCTATGTTAAACATTCAAAGGACTTGGGTTTATGTGGTAAATGCCAAAAAAAGATATTAAAACGGGATGTTAAATTGTGACCAAACACAAAATACTGTTGATGTTGCCTTGGCCTTCACCCCAAATCCCACTGGGATCATATTGTACAATATGACAAGCAAAGGCCATAAAGGAAAGAAAACGATTTCCCAGTGTACACCGGCTTTTAACTTCTGAAGCAAATGTAGAAGTAACAACCAATCTTTCATATTCTCTGTTTTAGTTCAGCTTAGGTAGAATTTATTACTATGACATTCAACAACGATTAATAGTGTTTGTTTGACTGAAATGCAAATTGCCTAAGGCTCAACATGAATGTCAAATTTTACTTCATGTTCACATTGATTCAGGAGACAGGAACTGTAAATCAGTGCCATTTTTGCATGTGAGGACAGTTTAAGGGAGGATATAATCGCAATGGCTTCAGCTGAGAGGGCAGTTTTCACTGTTGAATTACCTCTGTGCTTAAAGAGTTTATTTCACTCTCTCTTTCTGCGTCTCTCCGTCAAAGCATTCCCATATGCTGAATGCGGGTGGGCAGAGACCTTGATTCCGTTTGGCAGAAAAAAAAAATGAAGCTTGACTGGCTTTGCTGTGGAGCCAAGGACTTAAGTCACACTCTGCAGGAAACTGGATGGGTTTTTTTAATGAAATGTTTTAGTATTCTCTTTCATTCCATTTATGATCGACATTTACACTTCCAAATGCACGCTCAAAATACGAGACTGTGCATGTGTATCCTCCCTGGAGTTTCTCTGGCATCTGTTTCTCTTCATAAGCTGTTTTCACGTGGTAAACATTAAGTTTTATAGATTCATAAAGCCACATATGCATGCGATTTTTGCCACAAAGAAAACCCCACTTTGAACAACAATAAAATGGTTGAATAATTGAGAGCAAACCTCGCTATTAGAAACTAAACCTGATCTGATCTCGCACCTTGTAAAATGCTAGCACGACTCTATGATGGTGGAGGTGTCTGTGTTACAGTATGTGTGTGTTTGCATCTCAGCATGTGCCTTTTCTCTTTAACTAAAGTGTTATGTGTACCGTAGATGTGAATGAGTGCACGAGCGGCAGACACAATTGCTCCCTGGACGAGGTGTGTGTGAACCGGGAGGGTTCCTACCAGTGTGTGCGGCTGAATGAGATGTGCGATGAGGGCTTTATTCACAACCAGAATAGAGATTGTGTGGGTAAGAGGTTTCAACTGGTACCGTGGGACTGTTTTCGCTCACTGTTAGGACATGTTGGCCCATCGCTTGCCCAGATGAACACTCATTAACACACTAGACTAGTCGGAAACCCAAAAGCTCATTGGCATGCTCTTATAACCAGTTCACTTGTGGTTGCATAATGGGTGTCGAGTTTGCACAGACTTCTTACCAGAAGCTGTAGGGTCGTGTTGAATTTGTGTTGCCTTCCTCCAGACATAACCAAAACAAAGAAGGTATTAGTGGTTAGCATACACAAATGTCTTAGTCTAGTTTACTGTAAAGGGCGTTTTAGATTTGCCTCTAAATCAAATAGCAATGATATTTTGGAGTAGTTGGGAAAGTTGAGGCTTTGAAGATTATTGCTCAGTTTTCATGTTTCACAAATCTTTAGAGGTTTGTATGGCTTTGTTTGGTTCAAAATTAATGAAGTAAATTATAATGAGCATGCATGACATGCTGTGCATTCATCAATTGATTATGATTAATAAGATTAATAAATCTTGCCTGCCTCTCTCATATTAAAACTAGCATGCTGTGTTTGATGATACACGTGAAAACCTGTGGCATGTATTCTATTATTTAAATGATTATTAATATATTTGATTCTCTCTTTTGTTCTCTCATAGAAGTACAAAAGTGAATGTGCAAATGTCCATTCAGTAGTCAACTCATAATTGTTATTTTAGTATTAATTACATACTGTACTAGTGAAGCATTTATTAACATTTTGAATTAGCTTTTTAACTTTAGTTAGGTAGTTAAATTTTTTATGTGCTTTTATCTTTATTTTTTTGAATATATATACACACGAGCGGCAGACACATATATGTATTTAGCTGTAATTTATTTCAGTTTAGTAATTTTAGTACTTTAAACCCTTAAACTTCTTTAGTAACCCAAAGGATCTTTTACTACCCCCCCCCCCCTCCCTTTTTTTAAGTTAGACATCAACCTATCAATCAATTCATTATAACTACATAACAAGAAAAACAAGATGTTTAACAGTGTAAAAAATATATTTTTTCTGCAAAACAATAATTGAATATTTGATTACTGAAAAAGATCAGTTCACCTTTATTCCACAAAGTGGCAATGTCTGATACACAATGATGAAGTGACGTTTCACTCATTATTACGGCAGGCAGAAAACAAAAGAATAGGAATTATCATTGAAATGGCTCAGCGATACTGCAGAGCAAGTACTGAACACAATCAAATGTTATTGTCACTGTCACTTGGGTCTGGTGAAGAAGCTGTCAACGATCAAAATATTGATTTTGAAGATGTTGAAAATGAAAGTTTTGAGAATATTTTTGAGAATATGAGCCAGATGTTGAATGTACTGGGAAATTTGTTCTGACGAGGGCAGTGATGATGGTATAAAACATTTGCTCAAACTGAACCCTTCCAAAAGGTAACAAAATATGCTTTATTTTATTCTTCTGTAATTGTTCCTCTAATATCAGGAGAGTTTTATATTATCGCGACAGACGAGATCCATCCGTGTTAGATGTAGATCCGGATCGCTAAAGACCCGAAAATGTAATAAGGATTGGCGAAACATTCATGCATTTAACTTTAGCAAGGGTTTAACACGCAACACTATCTCACGACCAATTCGTACGAATTTGACGCATGATTAAAAAGTGTCTAATTCGTACGACCTCACTCGTACTAATTCGTATGATTTGTCTTAACCCACGTGATGGTTAGGTTTAGGGGCGGGGTCAGGGGTAGGTCATTCGTACGAATTCATACGAATTGGCCAATTCGTAAAATATGTACGATTTAGCAAAATCGTATTCATTCGTACGAGTGAGGTCGTATGAATTGTTACGAATTAGCCACTTTTTAATCATTCGTCGAATTCATACGACTTGGTCGTGAGATCGGGTTGGTTAATCTTGTTTATTTCAATTAATTACCAAGGCAACATTGTTTTTTTTTTCATCTTATATTTATTTTAGTTTGGCTTTATTTCAATTACTCTATTTTAAATAGTTTTAGAAACAACAACTACAGGGAAAAAGGTGAACCCAAGCTTGCAACCAACTTGGACGGTCATCATCACCCTCTCATCTTAACCCTTATCAATCACAACAGTGATATGGACATAATGTTGACAGACCATAATCCTGATGCACCGCAGTCACATCCCTTTGCAATACTAATAACCCTCTCACTTTGCATAAAAATGCATTATTCATTCCATGCATATCATCTAATGCATTTCAGATTACCACATTTTGAAGGCAATTCACCATATTGTTATGATGAAGCAAATTTTTTGAATAAGTGCCACTGCCACTATGTCGATGAGGCAGCTTGTTGACACTTCTGTGCTGGATCTGTGACAGAGTGCAAGAGGGTGTCATCTGCTTTCTATATGCCTTATGGGACTGAATAATGTGCACTTGAATGCAGGAACCTTTTAAAAAAAGACAGAGATGGAGAGTGATCTAGGTTCCCTGGTAACTAAAGCATGAACCAAGGGCTGGTCCACTCAAAAATGAAAATTCAATCACCTTGTACTTATGCTTATGTCATTCAAAACTTGTATGACTTTACATAAAAAAGTCATAAAACAAAATATTTTGAAGAATGTCGGTAACCAAACAGTTTTGGTTCCTGCACACTTGCTTTGGATGGTTGGACACACTCTCTATATATATTACAGCTGCCTCTGCATTGCACTATTCACAAGATTCACAAAGTGTTACCACTGGGATGACAACAACACCAAGTACTTTTGCAATTCTGATATTATTCAATGCTTTGGCATCCAAAACACTTTGAAACATTCAAATTCATTGTTTTCTCTATGGTGTTACCAGCTGTTGTGTGGAACAGATAAGGTACCATGTGTTCTTTTCTCTTTTGTCCTAATGTGGCCAGAAGAAAGCACAAACATTTCCACCCAGTCCCCTGGAATTATTTACTCTGGCAAAAACATAACAGATTGAATCCTTTTTTTTTTTTTTGGGCCTCCAATGTCCAATCAGCCATTGTGTAAGCTTCAAGTAATTATTTTTCTCCTCTCTCTGGGTAGAGCTTGCTTTCCAATCTTGTTTTTCAACATAGTCCAGAGTTATTGCCTTTAATAATTCTGGCCAACTGAAGATCTTGACAGTTCGCCACAGTGCCAGAACTCAAGACATGAAGCAAATTGCCTGATGTGTGCCTCGGTTTGTGGAAACACAATGGGATGTTTTTTACACAGCTGTCTCTCCTGCTTGCTTCTCCACCAGCTTCAGCTTCTCCATTTGTAGCTCCCCATTTATGTTCCTGGCACTGTATAAGGATGTTATACTTTGGAGCCCAGCAAAATAATGCTGTACTTTTTGCTTTGCAGATGTGAACGAGTGTGTGACGAACACACACACCTGCCAGGCAGACGAGCGCTGCGTGAACACGGTAGGAGGGTTTGTGTGCGAGAGGCAGATCCAATGTTCGAGCGGTTACCAGCTGAGGAGTGGAGTGTGTGAAGGTGCATGGGTTGGGGCTATAGTATCAGCAAATACTTACACACACACACACAACATCATTTTGTTTTCCTAATTTAAAGCTTAAAGTCATCATTTACTCACCCTCATGTTGTTCCAAACCTGTATGAATTTAATTTTTCTGGTGAACACAAAATAATATATTTTGCAGAATATGGGTAACCAAACAGTTGATATACAGTACACCCCATTGACTTCCATTGTATGGAAAAAATCTATTTTTCTACGGGCACATCTACTGTTTATTACCGACATTCTTCAAAATATCTTCTCTTTTAAATTTTGAGTCAGACATGAAGGTTATAACTTTTGTTTCTGAATAAGGATCTGGCTCACCAACCCTACTTTGCATAATTTGTTTAAGCAATGGTGTGAATTTGAGGGGGGCATTATCAGTTTGTCTGATCAATACGCTGATTTCACGCAGCCGCCATTTTGAAATCGAAAGCAAGGCTCCGGTGGGAAGAACCCCGGAAGTACAGATAAACAACAATGCCTTGGACTACCAAACTGAACAGCGCAGTCTCATCCCAAGACGTCATATAACTGACGTCTTTTGACCATACGTCAACATCCGCCGTTTTAGGGTACCCTTTAACGTCGGTTAGATGACGTTATCGGATCCTAACCCTACCCCAGACCTAAACCTACCCCTAAACCTACCCCGTCACCTAACCGACGTTAAAGGTAAAGCGTCAGTTGTATGGCGGCCCGGGATCGTCATGTAACTGACGTTACCCTAAAACGGCGGATGTTGACGGATGGTCAAAAGACGTCCCAAGACGTCAGTCATATGACGTCTTGGAAAGAGACTGTGTTAAACTGAACTGCTGCTGCGATTTACTGTACACTACTGGATGTTGATATCCAATATAGGAAATGTATATAGTTTGTTCCTGCTTCTTTATTTACATTCTGAATTATATATATAAACATTTCATGGTATATACAGTAGTCTAAAGTATGAAAGAAATGTTAGAATAACCAATTTCTACATTAAACACAACAATACACTATCGTATTCGCGACTCTCCTATGATTAAAGGTGACGCTTCCGGCTTTCTTCCCACCGGAGCCATTTCAAAATGGAGGCTGCATGAAATCAGCATATGACTAATGGAGGAGTGCTTGAAAACAAACATTATTTGTAAATTTGGTAATGCTAGTGGCACAAAAATGATGCACTAGATGGACATGTTTGACCATTGCTGTAACGTCTTGCATCTTTCGCAACGTCACACACATGACACGGTGTTATAAAAACGTGGCACTCAAGTTAAAAGAACTTTTACAAAAAACATATATTTCCACTGACCTGAGTCTTACCTTTTTAACTACAAAAATGCGTTCTATGTGAATGGCCCTTAAGTTTTAATTTCACTAAAAGTCCGCAGAGAGCATTGTTGTATTAATTTAAATACATTGAGAGTTATGTCATGTGAACTTTGCTTTTATGTGAGATCAAATCAGCAGAGACATGGCAACAGTCCAACTCTTCCCCAGCCATCAGAACTGCCCAGAATCAATAACAAACTGTCGTCTATCCTTGTCATAGTCCTCTAGCCCACATTACTCCACAGATCTCAGACCAGTGTCTTCATCATCTAAACACCACCATCACCGCTGCAGAGAAGAACCAGAAACCATGCATCAATCTGTGCAATAAAATGTGATATTTTTTGCTGGCCTTCTCAGTTTGAAAGAGGCCACAGCCGATTGCCTCGGGCTCTTGCTTGCTAACATCTTAAGCATCCCGCACTCTGTTTTTACACAAAGCAGATGCTTAGACCATTGCCTTTTAACAGAGAAAACTTAGCAAGAGTTTCTGATTCTTGTCAGGACTTGGCCCGGCGCATTCTAATAAGTGTGGATGGATAATTATGAAAAGTTATGGAATAGCATTAATGGATTTTAACTAATTGGCTTTGGACAGTTGAAAATGCATCCAGTGCAACTGTGGGATTTTGAAAGACCACCTTAACTTGAAATTAAAGGCTCACCAATACCCATAAATGGGTTCCCAGGTAACAGGAAATGTTCTCAGAACTTTCCTAATGTTCTGGCAAGATTCTCTCAAAGTTATGAACAAACATTCTTCCAGAAACATTAATAACACAAAGACTGGTCTTTAAATAATGTTCTAAAAGTGAAAATTATTTTTTCTGAAATGTTTTAATTGGATGTTTGTTTAATGTTTTTAAATGTTACTTCACATGTTCAAATAACATTCAAGAGTACAAAATCTGATAATGTTTGAAGAATAATGAAATGGAATGTTCCTTTAACATTCATATAATTAAGAAAAAAAACTTTTAAAAAATGATTAAAAAAGATGGTTTGAGCATTAAGAACATTCAGAAATAATGTAGTTGTTGATCAGCGAACTGAACCTGCTTGACACGCAAGAACTAACAGTCAAGTGAACATGCTTGAGCTTCCGCCTACCGCAACTGATGTGTGAAGGTTGATGAATTAAAGCCTAAACTCAATCTGTTCATCATTTAAAGCAATTGAATCTCTTCAGAAAATTTGGACTAAAATGCTTAATTAATATAAAGTTGCTTTACGATGTCTTTATGAACTTTTTGAAGTGACTAAGTAGTTGGGCAACTGTCAATAGAGGGACAGAAATCTCTTTAGATTTAATCAAAAAGAACTTCACTTGTGTTCTGAAAATGAACGAAAGTCTTACGGGTTTGGAACAACATGAGGGTGAGAAATGAATCACATCATTTTCATTATTGAGTGAACTATCCCCTTAATGAGATCTTTAACAGTGTTGTCACAACATATTTTTCTTAGCTTGATCTCATTAGGTAATGGTGCTATTACCTGTGTTTTGAATGCAAGTTTGCAATCTGTCGCCTAATGCAATTAAATGATGTACTGTGAAATAATGTCAAGAAAAATATTTCTTTTCTCTCCCAAATAACTTGCTACAATGACTAGTGTAGTAGTCTGATTAACCAACACGATTACTCTTATGAGCTGTTTGTTTTAGTGATTCAAAAATACTCAGTGTGACCAGTGCAGTCCAATTCCTAATCTTAAACATTATCAGCCAGTTCTTAAGTGATTCAAAAACACACAGTGTGACCAGTGCAGTCCAATTTATTAATAAATGCCTCGTTATGAGCCAGATCTTTTAGTGAATCAGTCAAAGATACAGCATGCATGATCAGTGCAGTCTAATTCATTAACAAATGACTCAATGAGCTGATTCTACATTGTGAATCAAAACATCAGCACGACTATATGGCAATCTGATTCCCGAATGGATCACTATTATGATTCTTTTAATGAATTTGAGTTCAAGATACTCGTTTGAATCCTTCTCTGAACTGAATCCATCAGAGTGGAATTTGGCTACTGAATCAAAGTCTGACTCATTTTTTAGGAACTGCAGGTTATCATTATCTTCAGTGATGCTCGTATTAAGTTTTGTGAGCCAGAATTTTGTGTGTTTGTAAAATTGTTTTCTTTAATTCCATGCAAATGTTCACTGTGGAGAAACTGTGGTTTGATTTTGTGAGACCAGCTGCCTTGAAATGTGTGAGCATGCTTTCCCAGCCTGTTATTGAGCCACAGTGCCATCTACTGTGAAGTTCTGACTTGTAGGCCTAATTGAGGACTGTTGTGATCTCTGTCCAAACCAATCTCCAGCATGTGTCTCAGATGACGCTCATCTATTCATTATGCTTCTATGCCTGCCAAATTTGGTGAGCTTTACAGAGTTTTTTTGAAGTCTTTATGAGAGGTAACTTCATTTGTTTAGACCTTCTAACAGCATCAGTCTCAAAAGCTAAACAAATCTATCAGTACAGGAACCCGAATGGGTGGTGTCTAGCTGTCTGAACCACTGGCCTGTTTGACGTCTGCTGCACTCTTTCTCTTCTAGACATCGATGAGTGTGTTATGCGAACTCATAACTGTGGAATAGGCTTCCAATGTCAGAATACTGATGGCTCGTTCACGTGTAACCTGAAGCAACGCTGCCTCACAGGATTTACTCAAGACTCACACGGCAACTGCATCGGTATGACAAGAGACACCTTTAGAGTCTCGGTGCCCCCTAGAGGACAAATGCATGAAGAATACCAAACTGTCACTGTTTGCAAATCTGAAAAATACAAATGACAATCCCATTAAGTAAACACACTTTTGAAAAGTTGCTTTTTTGTTTGATTTGCCTTTGTTTTATCACTTTATTGTAGACATTGATGAATGCAGCAGTGTGAGAGAACCATGTACGACTGGCTTTAACTGCATAAATACTGTGGGCTCTTACACCTGTCAGCACAAGATTATCATGTGCAGTCAGGGTTACCATTCCAGCCCTGATGGAGCACGATGTATTGGTAAGGACAAATACAAATATACATGCTTCTTAAACCCTAGCCTACCTAAACCTTTCATAAAACTTTGGGTTTTTAGTTCTATAGATTGTTTGACAATTTCTTTTTTTGGCTTAAAAGCTAATTGGCAAAAGCTAATTCCACTTGTTTTAAGAGCATTTTTGTGGCAATACCACAGTGTAATGGTGTGAGATAATATCATGCAATTTAATCGTCATTCACGTCCCATTCAAGTACAAAGGATGATAAAAATCACTAAAAATAGAGCATTACTGATTCAACTTTGAAAAAACATGTTAGTATATTACTTTTTGTTCTGGTATAAAATTAACTGGACTTCTAAAGTCTACAAGAATTAGTAAGACTGCTGAATGTGATCTGCAGATGTGGATGAATGTCAGACGGGCACCCACCGCTGTGGAGAGGGACAAATCTGTCACAACCTACCCGGCAGCTACCGCTGTGACTGCCAAACCGGCTACCAGTATGACACCATTCGCCAGCTCTGTGTGGGTGCGTATCAACACATACACTGACACACACAACAAGTACACAGCCAAAACACATCTTTGTTCAGATTAGCAAGTGCACACAGTAAGCTTGGCCCTCCCTCTTGCAGCAACCTGTCACCCACATGAGATCATAGTAATAGCAAACCACAACAACCCAATCAAATCCCAATGGACAAAATCAAGTCCCGGCCTACATTTTTTCTTGTTCGAGAAGCCATTCACTCAGATATACGTCACAATGGGAAAGAAAAGTAGAGGAGGAAGTATAGAGTAGGAGGAAAAATTTTAGCATTTTAAAAAAGACACTTTCATCTTCTGACCTCAATCACTTTCAAGCTTCCGCCTTTTTTCAAAGTATCTTAAACCACAGCACTTGAAGGATTTAAAAACAGTTTGGATACTGTGACTGAATTACCCAAAGGACGTCATTTTCTCTGTGGTTAGCCAGACTAATAGCATGCATATAGATGAAGCTGACAGCAGCTCATGCTCCAGAGAGCATGCAGATTATCCTAATCTTGTATCCCTTCTGCTCCTATAGAGGAGTGAAAGAGGACAGCAAGGCAAGGAGAAATACGGATGGAGAAAGAGAGAGAGATGCTCCCCAGACTACAGTGTGTTTGTAAACTTTGTTTTTCTCTGCAT
Source organism: Pimephales promelas (assembly GCF_016745375.1). Next base: position 6,859,671 of record NW_024121188.1, read on the forward strand.
CTTTTTGTGCTGGCAGATGTAAATGAGTGTTGGCGGTACCCAGGCCGCTTGTGTGCCCAGACCTGTGATAACACACCGGGATCCTACCAGTGCTCCTGTACCACGGGCTTCTCCCTGGCCTTTGATGGCAAGAACTGTGAAGGTACATCCATTTGCACTAGCAGAATTGAACACGGGTCAGACCTACAAAGAATGTGTTGTGCTCTGACAGTATCAATGTTCTCTCTTTCCAATTAAAATGAGGCAGAGAGCTAAAAACAAAAAAAGATGAGTGAGCTGTCAGTGTGTTTGCCACTTCTTGTATTTACTAGTCACAATATTTGGACAGATTCTTATGGGTATTCAGAGTTTATTTCAAGGACTTTGGCGCTTGACAGTTTGAGGAACAATTCATGTGGTGACTTTTAGTTTGCTTTCAAAGGGGCAACAGTATTAAAATATATAATACACTCCATGTGTCGTTTTGCAGAATTAGGGCCGGATTTAGTAACAGCTCAAACAGCACAAACCCTCTTTTGGCATTAAAAAGTTACTGCCAGGATTTACTAAAGACACGGGGGAGGAGTTGGATCCAGATCCAATTCTTCCCACCTTACATACCTAAACCTACCCATCTCCACCCCTCATCCCTAACCCCACCCTTAATTCGACCCATCTCTGCCCTCTGATCCCTAACCCCACCCCTAATCCTACCCATCTCCACCCCCTGATCCCTAACCCCACCCTTAATTCTACTCATCTCCACCCCCTGATCCCTAACCCCACCCTTAATTCTACTCATCTCCACCCCCTGATCCCTAACCCCACCCTTAATTCTACCCATCTCAGACCTCTGATCCCTAACCCCACCCCTAATCCTACACATCTCCGCCCCTGATCCCTAACCCCACCCCTAATCCTACCCATCTCCACCCCTGATCCTACCCATCTCCACCCCTAAACCTACTCATCTCCACCCCCTGATCCCTAACCCCACCCATCTCCACCTCCTGATCCCTAACCCCACCCCTAAACCTACTCATCTCCACCCCCTGATCCATCTCCAACCCCTGATACCTAACCCCATGCCTAAACCTACCCATCTCCACCCCTTAGATATGAATCCAACACTGCCCCCTAGATCTTGTGTACTGCAATGAGGTGCTACTGCTTTACTTGGCATGACAGTGACCCTCCAGGAGCTAAGACCCTTGTCTTAGACCTTGTCCACACTTTCCCTCTAAAAACAATTAGCACAACATCTGTTTTTGTGAACAGACTATTAACACAATGCAGGTTGTTTTCACACAATATGCAGTCAGTTAGCACATTTCCTAAAATGCTTAAATTTTCACACAAGCTTACCCATTACCAAAATCATCTTATTTACAAATGCTTTAACACAGCATGACAGACACAGCAACACACTTACATCACATAATTAGCCAAATAGTTAACCACAATTTGTTAAATACAAACTATATTTGAAAACATTGAAAACATTTTTCTACATATACTAACTCTATCACAACACAGACCATTTGAAATTATATTTATATACGAATCTGCTTAAAAATTATTTACAGGTTTTTCATTAGATTCACCAGATTTTTAAGGAGGTCTCAGATTTTTGGACTCCACTGCACATTTGCATTGACATGAGCACACTGCCAATATGCACACGGCTGTAATGATTTATGCAAATGTGTACACACAAAAATATGTTTTAAAAACTCGTTGTCTGTGTTCTCTCATAGATGTTAATGAATGTGACAACAATCCATGCAGTCAGGAGTGTGCAAACATCTATGGATCTTACCAGTGTTACTGCCGAATGGGCTACTACCTTAAAGAGGACGGGCACACGTGTGAAGGTGAGGTGATATCAATGTCATCAACGTAGGAAGTGGATTCAAGTGTCCTATTATGAAATTTTAAAGGTTCTCCTATACGGTAGGCCTACATGCATCCAAGGTCAAACACACTTTCATTTTCTCATAATATATTCTACATTGCACCATTACCTCTTTCCTCACATTGTCTAAAACGGTTTGATGAAGGATCCGATCTCCCTAAACCCCTCCTTTCTGAGAGCCTACTCTGTTCTGATTGGTCAGATGGCCAAGTCTGTTGAGACCACTTACCTCCTTACCATCCATTTCATACCCATTAAGGGTTAAACACAAGGACACAGTCACATTATACAGTATGTTGATTGAAGAGATGATGTGATGTTTTCCTGTAATAGGGATATTGGATCGATAATGTCTTGAATCTTTTAATAAGGATGTTTGGGGGGTTTTTTTTCAGATCATCATAGTAATTAATGTGTTCTTGGCAAGTTTCTTGTGTTTCTTTGCACAGTGGTTTGTTGTGATGTTCTTTATTAAGCTAGTTTTCTCACTGATAAAGATGTTCTTGTTTGTTCTCTAGATATAGACGAGTGCTCACAAAGCATTGGAAACCTCTGTGCATTCCAGTGTGTGAATGTCCTTGGTAGCTACAAATGTGCCTGCCCTCCCTATGGTTACTCCATGTCACCTAATGGACGCACCTGTCAAGGTAACACTATAAGTTTATCATATTGCATTTAAGTCTTTGATTTAAAATAAAAGCACAAAGCATGAGACCAAATGTTCAGAATTTATCTTAACATGTTATGTTTTATATTATGTTCAGTGTTTGGAAAAGTTACTTTTAAAAGTAATGCATTATGATGGATGGATGGATGGATGGATGGATGGATGGATGGATGGATAGATAGATAGATACTGTAGATAGAGTCAACATGCGAAGTGGATCAAAACCTTTCATCAAAGTTATACATGAATTTTGAACAATATCGGTCTTGTCTTTAATATATATAATTTTAAGGTGAACAATCCCTTTAAACTCCCGTTCATATTCTACCCAACACCTTTCCAAAAGCCAAATGGTACAAACTCAATTTCAAGCTTTAATTTCTCTAATTGGCACATTGAGTTGCAAGGCGCTAACCTCAGGTTCAATACAGCATTGCTTGGTGTCCTCCATCGCTCTCTGAAAGATCACGAAATTGACGAAACTCCCTCAGGCTATCAAGATAGGAAAGTCGATGAGAGGTGAAGAAGAGCCTGTACATGCTCCCGGAGGTTAGCGCTAGCCCGTACCAAACGAATTACTCTGCGAATTGGAGCCGGCGAGCTGTAACGAGGACTTTGCTTTTGTAAAATGAGATGCATAATTAATTACTTCTGGAGGGGCCAAAATTGACTCCAAGCAGAATGAAGCCTGGCAGTTAGTCACCGCAGACGTCGGTCGCCCCTCTGACAACCCTGCTAGCACTGATTGAGAACGGGTCAAATTTAATATGTGCTGCCATTTAGGTATATAAGTAATCAAAATTTTACCAAGTCTAATAGTTTGATTCACTTTTGATTCACTATTGAATTTCCATTTACTCTTTTTTTATGTATGGAGAAATAACGATAAAGAACATTCAGGAATGGACTAATAGAATGAAAGTTTTAAGCAGTCTCAGATGCTTTAATTTTTACCAACTCAATTTATTTAGCTGTTGTCTTCCCTTTTGTTCTCAGATATTGATGAATGTGCCATTGGATCGCACAATTGCTCTTCCTCCCAGACCTGTTTCAACATCCAGGGAGGCTTTCGTTGCCTGTCATTTGCATGTCCAGACAACTACAGGAGAGTGTCGGACACGTAAGTACGACCCGCTGATTTTCTTTACAGATCACATTTATCATGCAGATCACATATGGGCTCGATCAGTGAACCTGCTAGCGTGGCTAGACCCTATCCAACTTACCATAGTAATCAGAAGTTTCAAACTGCGTAATGCAGGAAAAATGTAGGATCTGTGGGCATTTATCAAGAAATAAATTGCGTAATGGTTAAACTAGAAATCATACAGATGCACATGCACATATACTGGATCAGTACATTTGCACTGCTTAGAACATAAATACATTCACTGTAGCATCCTTGTGCCATCTGAATTGATGCTGGCCCCTTACAGAGCATGGTTTCTGCTAAGCAAATGGAATGAAGCCAGATTGCTTTGATTAGGCAGTAGTTCAAACACACACGTCTGGCCAGTGTCAGCAAGAACTCTGATTGGTGGGAACTCCCACTGCTCACCATCAGCCCTCCTGAGATTCACTGCTATATCAGAGATTAACAGCCCAGAGTCAGCAGGGGCAAAAACACCTACGGAGAAACTGTACATATGGGTTGTGCAGTGTTATTTTAGGAGACCGTATCGCTGTATTACTTTGTTATTTTGGCATGTCAGGCTGTACAACATATTTAGTTAACCTGTGGAACAAGACATCAGGCGTTTTATGTTATTTATCGGTTGCTTGATGGTTCTTATTGATCCAAATAAAAAAAAGCCCAAAATCACGTTTATGAAAGTAACAGCACAGCTCTCCACAATCATCCACACAGTTTGAGGTATCACTCGGCATTCAAGCTAAAGGGATAATTAACTCAAAAATGGAAATTCTGTCACCATTTACTTACCCCTATGTCCTTCCAATGATTTTCTTTGTTTTGTTTCATTTTTCATGTTTCTGTTTTGTTACGTTATGCTGTTGTTTTATATTGTGCTAAATTATTTGTTTTATTTTGTGTTTCATTTCTTTTCTATCTGTTTTGTTTGGTTTGGTTCTGTTATGTATTTTCTTCTCACCGTTGTGTGACTCCAATGTCTGTCTTTCTTCTGTCAAATATTTTGAAGAATGTTAACTGTCCATACAGTGGGGTTAGGGATCAGGGGGTGGAGATGGGTAGGATTAGGGGTGGGGTTAGGGATCAGGGGGCGGAGATGTGTAGGATTAGGGGTGGGGTTAGGGATCAGAGGGTGTAGATGGGTAGGATTAGGGGTGGGGTTAGGGATCAGGAGGCGGAGATGGGTGGGATTAGGGGTGGAGTTAGGGATCAGGGGTGGAGACGGGTAGGATTAGGGGTGGGGTTAGGGATCGGGGGGAGATGTGTAGAATTAAGGGTGGGGTTAGGGATCAGGGGTGGAGATGTATAGCATTATGGGTGGGGTTAGGGATCAGGGGGGAGATGTGTAGAATTAAGGGTGGGGTTAGGGATCAGGGGTGGAGATGGGTAGAATTAAGGGTGGGGTTAGGGATAAGGGGGTGGATATGGGTAGGATTAGGGGTGGGGTTAGGGATCAGAGGTGGAGATGGCTAGAATTAAGGGTGGGGTTAGAGATCAGGGGGTGGAGATGGGTAGAATTAAGGGTGCAACATTGGATCCCATTGACTTTGAACAGACATTTTTCAAAATATCATATTTTATGTTCCACAGAAGAAAGTATAAGTCTAACAGGTTTGAACCAACATGAGAATTTTCATTATTAGTTAAACTATCCCTTTAGAAGAGCCATTTTAAATATTTGACTTTAGAACACAATTTCGACCAGGGTCTTTGCAGAACAAACTCTAAAACACATTCTTTGGACCAAAACTCTCACCTCTCCCATGTTTTAGACGCTGCGAGCGAATGAGTTGCCCCAACTTCCAGCAATGCCAGACTATGCCATTACGCATCACATACTACCAACTGAGCTTCCAGACCAACATCATCATCCCAGCACAGATCTTCCGCATCGGACCCTCCCCTGCCTACTCGGGCGACAACATTATTATCAGCATCCCTCGCGGAAACGAGGAAGGCTACTTCAGCACGCGGAAGCTCAACAGCTTCACGGGCGCCGTGTACCTGAACCGGCAGGTGCGGGAGCCACGGGACTTCCTCATCGACGTGGAAATGAAGCTGCTCCGTCAAGGAACCTTCACAACTTTCCTGGCCCGCATCTACGTGTTCATCACAACAAACTCCATGTGATGTTAGCACTCGTCTAGTGACGCCTTTGATTTCGCATGGTGCTAAACTCAAGCTTCAAGCCTCTGCCTTGAAATTGTTTGTCATCTGGCAGATCTTTAGGCTTCTGTTTGCCTAACGGATTTTGCTTTGAGAGACTTTGATGGGATTCTCCCACTGGGATCCAACCGCTTGTTTTGAGTAGAGTGAGAACAAACAGTACATAAAGAGACTGATGGAAACATTTGGCTTTTGAAAGTCCTAGTTTTTCCTCTTCAAAGTATTGAAAGTACTCTACACCGAATGCTATTTATACTGTACCAATTTATCTTGATTGCCTTAAACTGCTTTTTATAGCACTTCATTAGTTTTCTAACAACACAATGTTTCTCCATGGGGGTTGGCAGAATAGAGCTGAGGTAGAGTTACACATTTGTAATGGCTGTCACAATTCCTCCGTAGGCCATTCAAGTTCTATGCCAATTAAACGACTAATAATTTCACAGCTCAGTCAAAACAACTGATAACCGTATTTGAAAACTTATCCGTGATAATTCACATCAGTATAGGCCTGCCTCAGTTCAGAACCCACCAGTCTGCGAAAGATAACATTGTGTGATCATGTCTGTAATCATTGTTAAACACTAGCAATTAAAAAGGTGTATGATTGTTGTTATTATTTCAAATGTTAGTTTCTAATGCGCTCGCTTCATAGCTCTTGGTGCTAATTTACCGTTTTGGAAAGGTTTGACACGCATACATGAAGAGTGTGTGAGCTCCAAAGCAGCACTGAGAATGTTTCATTGTTATACATCATTTTGTATGTCTTTACTTTTGTAATACTGTACCTGTTTTGATCTATTACTGTCTTGAAAATTCATCTCAGGGTAAAAGCATAAAATCATCTTGATAAACGTTCATGCACAGCATATCTGAAATTATAACAAAATTAAGAAACATTCGGTATCATAAAAGTGTTTCATGCTCGTTCAATTCATGGAAACAACCACATGCATCAGTATATTAATGCAATGCATATTATCTGTCTTAGTGGGTTTGATTCTTCAATAAAGCAACACCAATCTTTTAATTAGTATTTTAGTGATTGCTTGAAATGTTTTGTCACTTCTGATTATTTCATGAAAAGTTAGAGATTGCCTCCTAGTGGTGAGAAGAGGAACTAAAGCTTGTGGCCGGAGGCTCCCTTTGCTTTCAGCAGATATTAACCATCATCGGATTTTATGATAAAATGATTTCTCTACTAATGAAGCATTTTAATGTTCAATCACTTGCATTTAAAGTGAACATGAATTCAAATCTGACCATATTTACGGTATTAATCCATGTTAATAAGAAAAAAATATGCTTGTGATCTTTAATCAAAAGAGTAATAACTTGCTATTCCTCTGAAAGGACCTTTCTTCGTTGGCTTTTGAAAATGTTAATCAATGCCATTGTTTTAGCAGATTCTCATTCGGTTTGGTTTCATTCTGGTAAAAGCCACTTTGCACAATCCAATCAGTTCCCAGTGGATGAAATTAAGTCTTACCCCATACATTTTTGAAGTTGTATACATCTAAAGCACATGGCACCCTTTATGAGACGCAGATATATGTGGGCCAGAAGGCGCCTCCTAGTGGTCTAATCCTAACACTACCACAGACCTAAACCTACCCATAACCGAATCGTGTTATATTGACGCTAAAGGGTGTGTGTCAGATATAGGCGCAACGTCAAAAGCGTCACTACTGTATATGACGCCCTAGGATGACAATGCGTTGCAGATTTTCTCATGAAATATCCTGTTTCACTGAGAAATATGTCACATAACAGAGGTAAAATGAGTTGCAAACCGCATTTAACATTAGGAAATGGCCTAAAGACCAAAACAACTCTTTATTGGCACTTATATTGAAAAGCTGGGCTGTTTTTTGGATTTTGGAACAGCCGAGTCGAGGTGCTTTGCTCTTTACTCCTCTCATTGTGCTTTCCATCACAATTCTCATCAGACCTCAGCGCTATCATTTTCTGTCGCACCCTGGAGGCCTCTCAACCCTGCCTTTCATTGTGTAGGAATCGGAAAAGGGCGTGCGTTGTTCAAAGCCGGCAGCACGGTCCTGTATGTAGTACATCCCTACAGATAACCTCTGGCTGCAAGTGGGATGAATGATACGATTCGTCAGCTCGACCGCACAGCATAAATCACTTACGCTAGCCTGTTTAAAAAAATAAATAATACACAATCACCCTTTTTCACAGACAAGGTTTAGGCCTAATTCCACACCAAAATGCATGTTTGAGTTATTTTAACTCAAAGCAACATGCACTGACATACTGTATCTTAAAATCAGTGCCATTGTTTTGTCTGAAGATACACACCAGTAATGTTTATAAAAGCTACCTAAATGTCCTGACTGAACTATGGCCTAATCCTGGGTTAATTTAAGCTCTGTCTGTGAAACCAGGATGATTGTTGAAGTTAGGTGGGAATAGTGAGCATATTTATACTTAATATTTACTGGCATGTCTAATTAACCTGTTAAAGAGATAGTTCACCCAAAATTGTACATTTTCATTTTTGGGTGAACTATCCCTTTAAATATCACCCCCCTTTTGAGCATAGATCTGACATTAAATAGTTGTCAGTAAAGTAAAGCTATAGAGCAACTTTAAAGTAAATGCACTGAACTAAACATTTTTATTTTACACAAATTGTATTTTTTAGAAAATAATGTGGAATTGCTAGAATAGCAAAGCCATGTCCACGCAAGTTGTGTTTCAAATTTAAAGTTAATATCACTAGAAAATGGCTTTAACAAAAGGGATTAAATAACAATTCTGTCCCAGATAACAAAAATACTGTATGTTTTTTGACTGTTCAAAATGTCCAAAATGTATTAAAAACTTGTTCTTGGTTTTTGCATGCAAACATTGGAGAAAACGTCAAGGGAACGTTCCTTTTATTAATTGTAAACATTGTGGGAATTTTACTTTTGAATGTACTCTGAACATTTTTTACAACAAGTAGTTAGTAGTAGGCCTAACATTTAAATAAGACGAACATCCAACTAAAACAACAGATAACTTCCTCGACAGAATTTTAGCCGAACCTCGACAGAATGTTAGCCAAAGTTCTGAGAACTTTCCCTGTTAGCTTGACTATTATTGATGTATTTCTATAAGATTCATTTATCACTCTGACACTTATAGAGCCGTTGCAACAAGCTCCATTTGATGGTGTTGGGCCAGTGGCCCCTGTCCTCCCTGTCGACAGTCGAGGCTCAAACACTTCCGCCCATTGAGATGCCATCCTACACACACTTGGGAGTGAGAATGCTGCTCCTTACAGATTATCGTCTTCCCTCTTCATGCTTATCAGTGAGGCTAAATATACGTTATTGTGTTTTTGGAAAGCAAGTGTTCAGCCCAAGGTGGGGAAGCCACTGAGAGACACATTGGCTATGATAAAGATGCTCACAGGAAGTTATGAACCTTGTGATAATATTCACAAAAAGTCTTGATGATTCACCTAGTCACTGATTTCACTTTGGACAGTAAAAAGTACTTGGAAATGTAAAAAAAAAAAAATGAAAGCATCCGTGTCCATGCGTGTGTAAATGTAAAAAAAAAAAAAAAAAAAAAATGGCACAGGTTATTCACATTGTCTGAAGTTTGAACAAATTATACATTTTTCTTAGTGCTGTCCAATCAATTAATCGCATCTACCATAAAAGTTGATGTAAAGTGTATATGCATATGTATATATATATATATATATATATATATATATATGTATATATATATAACACGTGTTGTTGCTAATCTAAATCCAATAAAAAAAAGACTGACAGTCTGTCAAGAATGTTTGCACAAAAGTTGAATATACACTGAAAAGTCCCAGTGCTGCACAACATTATAAAAGTGAAATGCTTTGCTCCTCTGAAGTCATATAACTGTCAGCTCCAAGATTTGGTATAGGCTAATTAATTTTGTTATCCACTAAAAACGAACGTCAAACCTCCCAACCACAAAAAAAAAAAAAAAAAAAAAAAAAGATTTATGTAAATGCATAGGCTAACTGAGATCTGCAAGTGCTGTCTTTCTTGTGCCAAAAATGCAAGTTAATTGCTGAAGTGGATAATTTACTGTGCTATTCAAATGCCCTTTAGCAGCATCTGTTTTGATTCTTTGATGCCAATCATCCGAAATTTACATCTTTAATCTGTGTGCTTTCAGCTTCACAATTTAGTTCTTTTCACCCTTGAAGCTTATACTGTTCTCCATCCTTGCCTTCAATCACTTGAAACTAGTAAACCATCTGAGCTCAGTCAATAAGAACTTAAAGAGGTAGTAATTAAATGAAATTGAATTGCACTTTCACAGAGGCGGTTTCTGTGTCCGAGTGTGTAGGAAGCTGGTACTCACACCGAGCCACCCTATAATCCAAAATAGGTATCTGAAGATAAAAGACAGGATCATTACCTGTGCGTGGCGAGCTGGGTCAAATAGAAGGCTTTCATCAGTGCCTGGTCACTCCAGATTTATCAGTGTTGTTCTTCAAAAGCCTTGGAGTTAGACACCCCTCAGATGACCTTCCCATGGTCCCCAGGTCAACATTAAAGCATGGTTCTTAATTGCTCTGGCTATTGCCATTGACAGGCTGAACATCAGAACAAGAGAGTCTTCTATCTGTCCGCTTTCATCAATCAGTCTGTATGGCAGTGATGACAGAACTAAAAATACATTCATACATTCATATATTTACAAATGTACCTTTTCGGAGCATTTCATGAAATGTTTAGATAGATGTTTCTTGTATATAATAATTTTGAACGAATCAGTTGAGTAAATGAATCAATCATAGGCCGACAAGGAATCTTCAACAGCAGAATTCCTCAACAAGTTCTGCATTTCTTGAAATCATTCATAAATGGCACAATTTCTGTTCCTTATGTAAATGTATTTAGTATGCCACTGCACAGTATAACATGGAGTTTGGTTATCAATAGAAGTCTTCTATAATTCAAGCGGTCAGTGGAGGAGGGGGTAAAACATACCTATTTTTCAATAAAGCTTCCGGGGGGGAAATATGGCCCCCAAAAACACATTTAAGTCTTAGATATCTGAATCCGGTACAGCCATAATTAAAACGATTCAAACACGTTTTCTCGGTTTTGAAGAAAAGTTTAAACATGGCAAGATTTCTTATACTTATCTTAGATGTTGATTTTTCTAAATCCCCCGAGACAGAATTATAATAATGCTCAGATCATATAAAGAGAGAGGGATTTACTTTAAAGGGCTGTATGTTCAGTTAATTGCTATCCTGTGGCTGGTGAAGGAATGTTCACTTGCACAACACACTTGCGTAACCTGTTTTAGTGTCAGCCCATCAAATACTATATGCTCACATTTTCCATTCCAGCATGAGCAAAAACACAGTGCCTGTAATAAAATACCATCAGAGGGCACAGAGTTCAAACCTTTGACCCACTGTAGGGTATTTATCATCTATGATCAAGTTTTGGTATAAAGGATAGTCATTTTGGCAATTTTGTCCTCTGTAGAGTTTTGTTATATGATTTTTATGCTCCCGTCTATGTTGTTTACCATAGCAACAGTAAATATGCGTGAGACTAATCCATTTGTTTGTTGATATGCTTTTTTTAATTAAACTGGGATAATGTGTTTTATCATTTTCACAATGCTTTCGTTTGTTACACAACATTTCTTTTAAACACCTGTATGTTTTTGCAATAATCCATAATGATTCATCTGAAATGCTGCTACAGTAAAGTCATGTTGTGTCAGATACAAACAGTAAGTCAGTCAGGGCTCCCTTTTGATTTGTATCTCTTTGTAATAGGTATAATTACACAGACTGGGGTAATAAAATATTATTCTTGGAAAGGGCCATAAGGGAGGGAAAAAATCCCTCTAATTCACACGAGCCTCTTTTAATTTTTTTCTGTTTAGATAGGTAGGCTATTCTGACTATAGAAAAGCTTATTGCACATAGAAAACAGTTTATCTGTAATCAAAAAACCCCAAACATTTGCAGTGTGCCATGTTAAATATAAAAGCACTCGGTCAAGACACGACATGTAGGACATCGCAAAGATGAAGATGTCTATAGATGTCTATAGGCAAACATTTAAAATATGAGTCAGGTAGTTCTTTGCCTCCAAGTTGTGCATTAAAATCATTTAATAATTAAAGCAGCATTATGTTAGGATACTTTTGAAATTTTGCTCTCGGGGTCCCCCTACAGTTGGCAAACAGTATTGTCTTCTACTACTGTCGTAAAATCGGTCATGGTTGCACCAGGGAATACACGCGTGCATTTGTTGACAAGCGATACCGCCGAACTCTGCAGAAGGAAGGAGTTCTCACATCTTGGCAGACTCCAGTGTTGCGTGTGAAATGTCTTCATCCCAGGTACATTGGTATATATTTTAGCATAAAATGACATATGAATATTGTTTCATGGGCTTTATTTTTTTCAAAACGTCAAAAGATCGCGTATAGCTCACGTTTACAATCCAGCGTCTTTATAGTATGGATATGTTAATTCAATTCAATGTTTGTGTGGTAGATAATAGCCATATCGTCGATATTATAATATCAAGCTACCATACATGAATATGCAATTTGAAAAATCGATTTGCATTATAGCCTGAGGCAAATGACTATCAGCCTGACATAGGATAGTTATCCTGACCGATTATTTTGTCCGTCTAATCATGCTGCCCGCCTGGCTCTACGGGATGCTTGAGTGTGTTAAGCGCCCTCAAAAGAAAGCAATACAGTCTACATTGGATGCGGTGGGGACTTACGTCTTTGTGGAGTAGTATTACAAATCAATGTTTTTAAAATATTATTAGTATAAAAAATTACTCGTTCGCTTATTTTGCCGTACCCTATGGACGAGTGGTGCCAGCGAGCTAATGCTGGACCAATATTGATCCTCGTCCAGCCTTTTATTTTGCCACTCTCCCTTTTTTTCTTTCTACTGTCCTCCGACAAAACCTTTGGCTTCTTGTTTTTACTTGCTGCTTCAGCCATGACAACATTCAGAGGTAAAAAAAAAAAAAAAAACCCTCGTTGGGCTCTTGCGTCAGAATTTGAGGAAGGGGGGAAGTGACGTTTGCTGTAAAGCAGTTGAATTTTGTAGTTCTTTTTGTGCTCGGGTTCCTACCCGCTCCCCGAAGTTACGTAGTGCCAGTAAAAGCGATACAGACACTGTCAGGCTATGGCAGACCTGTCATTTAACCTATTGTAAGTCGATGTACCATCTCAAAGGTTTTGGAAAAATATTATAAAGGTTGAAAAAGTTACATGCTGCTTTAAAATTGACCAAAATTTACAGTAATGCACAAACTGTAGTGGTGAGGTGTGAATGACAGCAATGTCATTTTGTCAGGACAGGAGAAAGAGGCAGCGCTGGATTGAGAGGTATTTACTTATGAGGAAACGCATCAAAAGTGAAATTCCTTCGTCTGAGTCGCTGAATGTGTGTGTGAAATTGCCATCTTCTCAAGTGCAGTTATTGAATCAGATCTCAGGCGTTTCATTTATCCAGTGCGGAATCTGAGATTATTTATGAATTAGAGCCGGAGTGAGGTATGGGTAGTGTGAAATTGTTATCATGACACCTTTATGGGCTGATTTTTCTTATCTGTTCTATTCAGCTGGCATGTAGGTGTCATGAGTAACATACGTTTTGTGATTGACTATTTTAACAGTCAAGCCAACTAAAGTCAATAAGTTAGTAACTAAAGTCAAGCCAAGCATGCAGAAGCCAACTCGCTGAACTGCTCTTTTGACTAGATTTTGGCTGTTTTAGGAGGTCTGAATCTCAGTTATCTTTCCATTAAAGACTCAGAATTAATCCAATTAGTTGCATCCCTGCCTTATGTGGCAAATCCATCTCAGCATCTTGGTGGTCCGCAGCAGTGACCGCGGTCCAACAGGTCAGTGCATCAGTTCACAGCATACGGTTCAGAGATGAGGCCTAATGTAGCTTAACATTCTGCTGCTGTACTGAAGGCATTGGGTGGGCTTTTATTCGTCGTCTCTGGGCCTGTGAGATCAAACATTTACTATAGCTCTTGTTGTCTTTTATCATCTCATCTTTTAATATATCTTCTGATGGGTTACTTTGATTTTCATGCACACATACGCTCATCCTTTCTATCTTTTTATTTCTTTTCTCTGAACAATTTTAATTTTTTTTATTAAAATGAGGGGAAAAATTATCTGCCAACATATACATGTACTTATTTGAATGATATTCATAAAAACTGGCCATCGAACATGGTAAGATGTCATTGAAATATATTCAGTGAAAATATTGTTTTGCTCCACTTTTATTATAGTGGAGGAAAAAATAACAAAATAACAATGACAGAGCAACATTTGTACTTTTGTCATATTTAATATAAATGACAAGAGCTTTATGGAATGCATCTCAAAATGTTTTCCGATAGCAAATCATCCCAACAATTTTCCTTTCACTTCTAATGTTTTTCTATGCACAGAGACTCCTGTGAATAATGATGATCTTTTTCCATGTTTGACGTATCTTCATTATACCCACATTCCATTCCTGTTCTCTCAACTATTCCATCTTTTATTAAGTGGGAAAAATAGTTTCTCACTCTCGTCTTAAAGCAAAATGCATCTCTTATAATTATAGCACATTGAAGTATTTGCTCTGAAGAGTTTGGGTGAAATAGAAGTATATAGTTAAAGGTGCAAAAAATGCTCCATTTACAGTAACTCCAACACGTCCTATTCTACAAAAAAAGTCACAGAGATTTACGGCCAAAAAAGAATTGTTTTCCCTCATTAGTGTCACAAAGTAATAATAGAGAGTGCTCATTGGTTTCAAAGATCTCTTTTTAATGCATGGACTGATATATTTTTACCACTTTTTGAAATGAGTATCATTTAACTTCTTTAACACAATAGAGAATTCATTGGACAAATAAAAAATATCCTTTCTTGCTGGGTTCAGTAATTGCAATTTATATAAACAATTCATAACACAGAGAAGTGTGCTTATTGGCCCAACTCTGAGAAAAAATGCTCATTATTTGGAGCCGACTTCTTTATCTGAGATATGAAGAAAAACAAAAGCCCTTTATAATATGTTTGGCTTGATTGCTTTCTCTGAACACTTAATGTAGCTTTATTAATGGGCTTGTGCTAGGCATAATGCCCAAGAGGAACTAAGAAGGGGTTTTATACTGCAGAAGTGATGCAAACAAAGGTTCAGCAGCATGGCGTCCTTTGATCCCTTTTCAGTAAAATAATTGCAGGTATGAAGCATGAATGGTAAAAGTGCGTGTTCTTGGACGTTGTCCAAGCTAAATAAATTGAAGGGCTTATTTATACCATCACAGACTCATCCATTTAAATCTGTCACACAAATATTAATGTAAACGCTGTGTCAGCACTCAGCACTTTTTTAGTAATAGATGGTTTGTGCATTCAAATAGAGGCATGCAACAAAATGATACTGCAGTTTACAGTTTTCTATCCATGATGTCAAGAAGAGAAGTGTCTCATTGGCTTTGTTTAGAAATCTTTATTTGCACTTGGAGAGCTCTGAAATCAAATTTCGTTGTCTATGAGCATCTCTCACAATCAAATCCATGAGTAACCCCTGATCTATATGCAATTGCTCATTAATATTTGATTATTGTATCTGCATCCATGCATCATCATATCTGTATGTGAATCAGACAGTGATTTATGGACAAACACAGCCGTGGTAGAACTCGTAGACAAACAGTGGGATACTTGTTTGTGTTCTCCATAATGAAAATTGTTTCAACCATAAAGTGTCAGTTTGATTGATGGGGTGAGTGTATATTCATATGTCATGTGCCTCCCTTCCTCTGTGTGTGACTATGTGTGTTTGTTAGCCTGATGGGTAGAAACATTTGAGAAGGCAGAACACTCCTTGCATGTTTGGTTTTTAAAAAATAAAATAATATAATAATAAAATAAAATAATGACTAAGACATAAGCAATCTATAATAAAACATTACATTCCTGGATGGTAAAGGGATTCGTTGTCTGCACCGTTATTTTAATACATGCATGTCACAGAGCTGCTATACTCGTCTCTTGGCCACAAGAGGGAGCTCCACCAATACCGAGAGCACTAAGAGAAGCTGCCATAGCCAAACAAACTACTTCCCTGTGTGAACTTCAAGTTCGAGAGGTTTTGATCACCGCAACCGCATCTCCTTAAATAAAAGCTGGTGAGACAACTCGAATTACCAATCCATTATGATCAGCATAATACTTGTTCACTGCAGTTTCATGTAATCAATGACGATCCTTACAGTTAAATGCTAACCAACCGTGCTGAAGTGACACTTAGTTTCAATTATTTTCTACACAGTTCATGATTGTTTTGCCTAATGTTTTAATATAAACTTTTTAATTTTACAGCTCCATCTTACTGTAATGTACATTTTTAAAAGGGTTTTTTTATAGGGCCAATGTGAATGTCTTTTCTAAAAACGGAAAGCCATTTTGCGCATGCGTTAACAGAAAGGGCGGCAATATTTTGCACTGGTGTGTTTCTTTAGCAGTTTCCCTTTATCTCAGTGGAATAAGATTTTGTGACTTTTCATACATTATCTATCTATACACACACACAAAAACTGGGCTTGATTCGCTTGTTCTGAAGGTAAAAAAATGTTTACACATCTGGTCTTCGGGGTCATATGACCCCACATTGAAAACAATGGGAAATGTGTAAAAAAAAAAAAAAAACTACATATTTTCTTCATGTGTCAAAAAAAAAAAAAAAAAAAAATCCGGCATAAGTCTGAAAATTTTTACACAGAAATGAAGGCCTAGTACTAGAGCATAAATGCAATGTATCATAAAAAAAAAAAAAAAAATTCATATGACAGCTAATGGTGTAACTTAGTTCAGGAATCATGTGCTATATGGATGCAAAAGTACTTTATATCTCCAAAAACACAGCATTAATGAATAGATGAGAAGTAAACAAAAATATATATATATATTATTTGTATGATTAAAAATTTATATTTTTTCTACAATTACTCAATCAATTGTTGGGGTTGTATAGACCCCGAAGCCTAGAAGTGTAAACAGGAAACAAAGACCATTTGAAAGTTAATTAGGGTAGCTTTGACCCGGTGGTCTTTTAGAATATAAACTCTTTTAAAACAACCTTTTCACACACCCCTAATTTATTTTTGTCCACCAACAATATTCATTCATAACTGAAAAATTGTAAATTGTATTCTCACAATAAATGCTGAAATGATTTACATTTATTTCACTCTTGGTTGAGATGAAATTATATTTGTTTGTTTTAACAAAATATCACATTTCAAAAGTTGAAGAAACACTTACTTTCACATGCTCCACCTTTTCTTGTAAATGTATGAGCAAAGTTGTGTGACGCTTGGGCTCATCTTTTTAGATCTCTGTGGAAAAGGTCGGAAGCTGGAGGACGTCCCCTGAGAGCAGTGGTTTTGTTATTTTCCGTAAATTGGGTTGTTCCCAGGAACTTGCGCCGATGGTGTTCCAAAGCAGGCCATGGAAAATACGCCACCTGTTAGGAGTGGTACCACTGAAAGCGCACAGGATGATGTCCAGGCACTGACCTGCCATGGACTATATATGGATATCAGGGGCACTGCTGATGTCAAGAATGCTTCTCTTGTTAAACAAACAAGTGACTATCACAAAAAGTAACTATAATTTCTTTAAATTCTGTGCCACAGGATATTGTATACACATACAATTTGACTAGTCATTCATCAGCTTCTTTAGGATACTGCACATTTTAGATCACCACTGTAAAACTGGACTTTTCCTGTATTTTAGGAAGTCTGTTTATTGTACATAAGTTTATTACACAGAATCACACCACCTAAATGACTGGAGATCCATTGTTTCAGCTGTCTCGCCTCAGAAAACAGAGAGAATGTGGCTACATGAGACTTTTGCATTTGGTCCCGGCAACTGCACTTATGTCTTGTGCAATGTCTCTGGGATTGTGGAGCGTTATGGCTGCGCACCCTCCCTATCGACCCGATCTGTTCGCTCTGATAAGGGTAAGGGTGAGCACGTCCCACATCTCGCCCAGTCAATGGCCTACGCTGCCCGAGTACAAACACTTTCATTCATGCTCTCTTATCTCCACTTAAAGGCCTGAGATGTATTGAGACACAGCGACTGTGTTCTTTGTTGGATGTGTGGGACAGTTTGGTTTTGAGTTATCATTGTACTCAGTTGTATAGAATTGATGTAATGTGTTGATGTCATTTGTCAGCACACACTATATTATAAGGAAAATGTCACTACATACGTATGAAAGGCAAGACGTGGCCTGCTTTTGAACAGGCTTTTTAGTTTGTTCGTTGAGAAATTTCCTTGTTGAAATGTGCTG
The DNA here is from genome assembly GCF_016745375.1 of Pimephales promelas. The sequence continues at coordinate 6,877,939 of NW_024121188.1, forward strand.
AATTGTATTAATTAGCGATGAGCTCTTGATTAACCCTTGTTGTCTTTGCTGTTCCCCAGAGGCTGGAGAAAAATTGCTCTTCCGTGATGTTTAGAGAAGCGGCAACCTGTGGATTAAGATGCGAGCCGACAGAATTCTGGCTTACGCAGTCTGTCAGTCTGCAAGCTCATTCATCCACCGCGATCATGCTAGATCCCATCACACCTTAGAGTTGCTTTTGTCAGGTAAGCAACAACAAAACAAGCAATTCTCTCCTGGGAATTTTTTTTTTTTTTTTTTTTGTGAAAAAGATGGCAAAGCTTTGCTTATGCATTACAGTAGCGAGGCACTGGTTCATGTTTTGGCATGTATATCAGGATGAAAATCATTTGCAAACTATTGAGAAAGCAAATGGATTTTTTGATAACGGTAAGATCTGTGCTTCTCACCAATTTTGTATTTTTAATGAAATCTAAGATTGCTACCAAACTGTGCTCGCAAAAGCTTTCCTATCGTACAGAGTCGCATCAAAGCAAAGCACACATTGCATTCTGTAGGACTTCATCTTATGTACTGTTTTGTGTGTGTTTGTGTTTAATTTATGTATGTGGAGCTCATCCAGAAAGCGGAGCATACATTTTGCAAGTCACAGAACAGCTTGATACTAAATTAAACTGAAAAAAAAAAAAAAAAAAAAAAACTGAAAACAGACCCTCATTTTGATCCAAACATGTTTGACTTTCTTTCTTTTGCTGAACTGTAAAAGAAAATTCAAAATATGCTGGAGTCCCGTTGTATGGACAACAACACGCTAAGCCTTTTTTCTTTTGTTCCATAAGAACAGGTTTGGAATGGCATTAAGGTTGAGTGTGGGATGTCATTTTTAACCCTGTGAATAGCTTTTGACTTTTTAAAGGCCAGGGATTTTAAGGGTGGTTGTATCATCTTGCATTTTCCTTAATGATGATGACTAATGAAAGTGGTTTGGTGCAATGCCTTTATTCAGCTTTATGTGAAAACCCCTAAGAGGTTTTATTTGTATATATACCCTGATTAGTGCCTTCATTTGCAGGTGATATGTTGAGGTGAGAGTTCACCAAACCATTAGGGGAATTTCCTACACTTGTCTGTGAATTGCATTTTCAACTCGTTGTTTATTGTTCTGTTATGGAGGTTTTTGCGAAATGCTTGCCCAAGGCATGTTATGTGCTCTCAAGAAAAAGTTTTGTGACTCTGCACACCTTCCATAGACGGTGCATAATGTTTATCTAACCAATTGTAATAATTGTGAGATCATAACACACCATTTTTTGCGAAGAGGATGTTATATAATTATGAAAATGAAGGATAGCATTTAAGATTTCGAGCTCAAATACGTTCATGGCCTTGTCAGTCTCAAAGCATATAGTCAATTGCTCTGCTTACATAATTCACCAAGAAAGTTTGCTCCTACCAAGCAGACAAATGTTCTTTTGTAAAGTGAACCTGCCAGACGTAAATAAGATTGATTGTTGAGATGAATGTCTGCTGGAAGTTGTTATACAACTCTTGTTTTCTCTGAGATTGTTGTTTGGCTAATTTCATTAATCTCTTGTTGTGCATGGCTCAGCACTGTATCTGTTTAAAGACGGTGTGGTTACCCAGTCATTCAGTCAAATCCTTACATGATTTTATTTAACATCACATTGCGATTCATTTTACACCCTAGAAACAATCCATTGAGGGCGATCATTCAGCTTCTGTGAGCTCAAGTAACACAACCAATTGCAAGCAAATTGTTTAATGAAACCTCAAAGATGTGAATGTACCGCAGTGTTACATGCTCATTGTGCATGGATCGGAATGTATTTTGAAAGGCTTTCACTCAGGCTAATGGTTCAGATTGGGTTTCTTTCTCCCTCCAATATATGCCTGGCCCAGGAACCACTAATGGTAGCAGTTTAAACCTTAGACTACTCAGTTGCTGCCCACCTCAAAATGACTAAGTTGGCTGTGCCTGAAAGACAGCATTGTGTGTGTAAAAACTACTACGGTGACAGACAGCAGGACAGGCCTTCAGTAGACTTGCTTGAGGTAGTTTTGACTTAAAGTTTATGTATAAGTGTTTATTTTAATGCGATGTTTACCATTATTATCATTCAGATAATTTTGTACAGAAGTGTCACAGCAAATAGGAGCCTTTCCAATTTTATTTAAGCATTGAGAGGCTGAAAATTATTTTCTATGTATTGTGAAATTTCATTTATTCCTGTCATTGCAAAGCTGAATTTTCAGCAGCCATTTCTTAAGTGTCACATGATCTTTTCAAAAACATTCTACGATCCTTCAGAAATCATTTTTATATGGTGGTTTGATGTACAGGAAACATTTCTTGTTGTTATCAATACTGAAAACTTTATCCATGCTGCCATCCATTGGAAAACAAAAATGGTTGAGCACCTATGGAGATATTCTCCATTAATTTTAACCAATAAAAAATCAATTTAGATTCTCTCTCTTAAAGCCATTGCATTAGCAAATACGTCCTAATCCTTATAACCATTTATTACTGTTCCCTAGCCGGCGGCCATTCTGTAGCGCGATATGAAAACTCTTGTTTTCCCCTTCTCCTCCCCAGCTCCACCTGGAGATATCTGTTAGGGGTTTTCTCTCATTTCTCTCATTCTTGCAGCAGCTTGTTTCCTTGTGTATGTTATTTTAAAGAAGCTGAACAAATCCTTGTGTTTGCTTAGCAGCAGCAGGAGCAGTGTAGCATAATTTTAAATCAGTTTTATAAAATGTAGTACTTGGTTGTTTTGTTATAAAAAAAAACCTGACAATACAAAAAGATTTTATTAGCCTGTTATTTATGCACATGGTATTTTTCAATGCTGAATGTTTTGAATGTGGTCCATTTGGTCTCCCAGGATGTAACTCTTCAGTCTGTTTACTATGCGTGAAGCACTGTACCATCCACGCACCGCACAGGCGGTGTGTTCGCAATCAACATGAGGATCATTGAGCCAGCAGTTTCAATGGTATTTGAGTTTTTGAACTCCAGCCAAATGTGGGAGATGAATATCAGCCAGGAATCATCAATCTTCCGTTTTTTTTCCCTCTCCAAAAACAGTGCTTTGTGCTGAGGAAAGTGGCTGCACACTTCACACTTTGACAAGGAATTCCACCAGTTTCATTGTAGTTGCGTACTCATCCAGCATTTTTAGGAATCTGTCTTATTTACTGCTGAATATTTTGCATCTTCTACTACAATGTAAAAAGCTACAGCTTTCTGCAGTTTGGCAAGTTGTTAGATTAGTGGACCGAAAAAGTATCTTGTCGCGTCGTAAACCACACTTTAAAATGTGCGAAATCTGCGAATGTCATTCCAATCACTGAGAGAGAGGGAAAATAAATAGGTTTCTGAAACTTTTTGGTTGTCAAACTTTAGGCTTATGGCTCATGTGACCTTGACTTCATATTTCCTCTAAAATTACATTGGGACCAGTTTGTTAAAAGTCCAGCTCAGAAAATAACGTTCTGAGAAAAAAAGCTTGTTTATTTGCCAATGGAAATTGGTTTGATATTTTGTTATCTAATGCAATGACATTCATACAGTTTAAGTGCCACAATGCTTTTTGGGGCCATTGCATATGGTGACTCAAACCCAGACAAAAAAAAAAGAGCAGTCCCAAGTCTAAGTCAAGGTTATTGCGTTAGGGGTCATTGCAGAGTGGAATGATGGGGTGCCACCTGACCAGCCAACAAAGCCTGCCAATGCTTCCGTTCCATCAGATGTCTTTCGACACAGCCCTAAGACACTCCGCTTCTGCTCCCCTTGAAGAGAAGCTTGAGGATTTTTCCCTCTTTTAAGCTGAGTGGCAGGCATCTGCTCTCTTCTGTTTACTAAATAAGCCACGGGAGCTCAAGAATTCATTTCATGTAAAAGTCATCATAACATCAGGAAAAGATACTCTGTCTGGTGTGAGATGACTCATCTTTCACAGAGAGAAACTGAGAGCTAGTCGGTGCAGGTATAATTGGGGAGGTTTGAATGATGAAGGGATTTTGGGTAGAGCTAATAAAGCCTAAATTTTTTGATGTGACCTTTGATAATGAAATTACAAGTGCTAAATCAAAACATTCCAGGGAGCTGAACCTTACAGATCATAAAATTCTCAGTGAATGAAAGGTCACAGACCTCCCTCAGCTTGTTGGATGGGTAACAAATCTACCTTAAGCATGATTCGGGTGTAGAAAAAAAAAGTCTTAAATTTACCACTCACTCTGAATGTGGTTGGAAAATATAGTTCTTTCTATTCACAGCTTGAGTTGATTCACCAACAAATGACAACACACTTGACTTTAGCATTATTAGTTACAACCAGAATTAAGTTACAAGTAGAATATCAGAGACTAAATGTTGACCAACTGCTTTGCGCACACTTGCACTATTTACTCTCGAGTTTTGGGCAGGTGGAAAAGTGAGTTCTTATTTACTTTGGCTCTGAGCTTATCAGTAGAGATGGAAACTGTGTTATGAAAGACATATTTGTGGGTGGCCTTTTGCATGTTTTGTGGTTAATGTGCTTGCAGACAACTTAAGCCTTTATGTTCAGCAAGCTGTGTCTGTGTACAAAGAAAAAATGTTTTTCAAAGGTTTTTCAGCAATGTGTGAGAACATTTTGGGTTTGTCATCATTGTGAACATTCTGCACCAGTGTTGGGAAGTCTGATTTATTTCAGTGAATCAGTTCATTTAGATTGTTCTTCCTTAGTTTTACTCTTAAACTAAATATTCCCTGGTTTCTTTAGAGTTGAAAGATCAGCATGCGAGAATCATGTATACTACCTTTTGGGATCATTACGATGTGATATTACTTTTATTTAGGAAAGATGCAGTAGGTTGATCAAAAGTGGCTGACTTTTGCATCGTTGCAGATGATTTCTATTTTAAAGAAATGTTGTCCTCTAGAACTTTCTGTTACTAAGCATGGTTTCAGGTAAATATTAAGCAGCACAGTCATTTCACAGCCGGATACTGAAAATTCAGATTTGCGATTACAGGAATAAATTACATTTTTTAAATATATTCAAGTAGATTTCACAATACACTCTCAGAAAAAAAAAAGGTACAAAAGCTGTCACTGGGGCTGTACCTTTTCAAAAGTACCTGGGTGCATATTGGTACCTTAATGGTACGTATTAGCACCTAAAATGTACATAATAGCACCTAAAATTTACAGATTAGCACCTAAATGTCCTTAATAGCACCTAAAATGTACCTATTCGCACCTAAAATGGACAAAAGTTTTCCCTTTTGAAAAGGTACAGCCGCAGTGATGGCTTTTTTTTCTGAGAGTGTATTACAGTTTTTACTGTATTTTGATCAAATAAATAAAGTCATGGTGAGCTTAAGAAACTTCTTTAAAAGACTGAAGTTGCAAATATAATTATGTCTACAACTTTATAGCTCCCTGGTCCTAATAATTTTATGAGCGTTTTGTGAAAAAAGAAAAACTCACGTCACATTGAAGCTTGCATGAAATCCATCTCCCTGCAGACTGACTTTGCCTAAAATTTGTTCCCATCTCAAGGTCAATGCTCTGTGATTGTTTAAGTAAAACAGACTGCTTTGTAATCGATACAAAAATATCCTTCACTTTACGGAGCCTCTATAAAAGGGAATTAATTTGGGGATTAAGGAAACTGGAGAAGGGAAGAGAACTACCTCTGGTGAATGCTCTTTAACCCAGACTTTCAGCACCTGACTGGCTACAACAAAGGGTAATGGTGGTGATGACGGATGCTGCTGCTGTCTCTCTGTGTGGCGCACAGTCTGCGCCTGTTTTAGTGTCACGGTTCTCAGAGGCTCAGACTGGCTGCTACATTACCCCCAACTCTCAATCAAAGCCCACTGTCAGACCCCGGGCAAACACAGGAGTGTGTTTCATGTGTTTGTAGTCGCTCATTCCAGTGGATACATAGAGTTATGATTACAGGTGTCAGAATTTTGTCTTTTCTGGGAGACGCTTCATATTGTAGATTATATTTGAAATAAAGTTTCATTCACTCACTGGTTCATCAGACAATAAAATTATAATTATAATGCTTTAAATTGGAATTGCATCAAATTAGTATTTAAATTGATACGCTTCTTCAATATTTCAGTAGTAAAGAATGTCATTCAGAATGTCACTCACCGCTCACGTAATTGTTTACTAAATATGAACTTAACTGCATTATTGTTTAATATTTTTATTAAACGTTAATAATAAGTAGAACATTTTCATATATATATATATATATATCAATTAAAAATATTTTTGTAAATCATTTTAATGTTTATTTTATATTATACTTTTATATTATTGTTGTTATTGTTATTAATTTTATATAATTTCTATTGATAGTTTGTTAACTATACTGTTTAAAAGTTTAGGGTCTTTAAGTCTTTTATGTTCACTAAGGCTGTATTTGGCTCTATTTTGTGCTTTATTTGATCAAAAATACAGTAACACTAATATTGTGAAATATTATTACAATATAAAAATTATTTTCAAAATGTATTTATTTACTTATTCAAATGTAATTTATTCCATAATAGCGAGGCTGAATTACTTTACTTCTTCAGTGTCACATGATCCTTCAGAAATCATTCTGATTCATGCTGATTTGATGCTCAGAAAACATTTATTATTATTATTTGAATGTTGAAAACAGTTGTCCTGCCTAAATCTTTTGTATGAAACTGATACATTTATTTTCAAGATTGTTTGATTATAGAAAGTAATACAAATTTTAAATACATTTACTTTTAAAAAATAGATTTTATTTTTATTTAAAAATAGAAATCTTTTGTAACTATAATATTTATAAATTTCTTTATAACATTAGAAATAAACTGTCATTCAATATAATTTTACAATGTAACAAAGCCGATTCCAAGCATTTGTTATGGCATTTTTCTCCTTTAGGATGGAATCTTCCTCGGGTTACAGCCTGTGCTGCAACACGTCTCGTCAGAAAAGCACAACTTGCGGCCAATTACAGCAGCAAGCCGTGTCTTCTGCTGGGTGATTTACGTCATATGTCCCAAACAGGAAAAATGCAGAGTATTGCTCTGTTAAATCGACACCGCAGAGTGTTGCGGCCCAGGTGATGAATGTTACGGCAATTTATTGAGCATTAAGACCAGTTTTTATGCCCACAGCCTGCCACTGATACATCCGTTGGTGGTAATGATGAGACTGCGGTAGGTGTTTGCAGGTGTAAACAAGGAGTTTTCCGTGCAGGGAGTAACTGTAAGAAATCAGGCTTGCCTGTGTGACTGCAGGGTGGAACACAAAGCGCAGTGGTGGTAGCCATCATCGGCTGAGCAAAACTCTAAGCAGTTGGTGACAGATCTGTCAGGATGCATGACCACTTTACACCATGCACTGTGTGTGTGTGTGTGTATGCATGTGTGGGTCTCACACACACACACACACAAACACACACTGTTTTTACTGGAGACTTCTGCACAATGCACCTGAGGAATTCCAACAGTGTCCAGTGGTATAAAGCAGCCTTGAAACACTCACTCCAAATAACATGCCTCTGGCACCTAAGTCATAAACACAAGTATTCAGTCTTGGCGGCTTTCAATATTAGACTACCATTCATCACTATTTCATGTGTTAACGTGAGCTATGATGCGTTCTCTCCGCCCATGTTTTCGATTCATTCATACCTCATTAATAAGCATAACATGTTATTTGATCATATGGAGGTGGGTTGGGATTTCTTCAGTATGTCAAATGGTCTTCAGGAATGAGATATCAAATAATGCCCATATTTAGAGTTAAGAGTTAGGAATTACTCTGAGGTGAAATAATTTGTTTTCACATTAGCTCATCTCCAGGCTTCATTCCTATCCTCTGACCAATAAAGTGTATTCAGGTGCATTCTTTCATCTTGTGCAGAGGCAGAGAATGTGAAGGTGTTCAGATATCAAAAATGATTAGCCTTTCCATGCTTCACGTCAGGCTGGCTCCCAGGTAATGGCGCTTTGTGTGATCATCATTTGGAGATGTCTGACTGGAGACTAATTTGATGTGGCTGATGTGTTCACAATGATTGCAAATATCCTTTGATGCATCTTTCTACGGCAGACTGAATCAAACACATATGACTATTTTAGCCTGACGTAAGGGATATGGAACCAGTTTATGGTACATATTGGCCTGTTTATCCAATTGCATAGACCATGTTCCCTCACTGGGGACTTTGCTTGAAGTATTTCAGAGGCTTGCTTAAAGGAGAACTCCGGTGCAAAATGAACCTTTGGTCTAATAAAACATTGGTACCTAGTCAACCGTTCTCTGAGATTTGTTTTCATGATAATCAAATGTAAAGAGTTTTATCTCTAAAAACTGTTTAGCGTATAACGCTAGTACTGGGGGAATTTACTAAGTAAAAAGAAATCGCTAGTTTATACCACTAACAAGGCTCAAAATAGCCCCACACTAACACAGTAACATAATAAGGGTCCATACATGCAAAAAGAAGCATTGAGAACTTTGTGAGTGTACAGACCGTTTAATTAGAAGATACTTTATAAAGACAGTTCACTTAGTGTATACAGACCGGAGCCATCTTTGGAAAACAGTCACGTCAAGTCAAACCACGAACATCGTGCTGAGTGAGCTGAACTGTATGAACGGCGTTTGGGATCGACTTATCGAGACTATTTTCTAAGATAGCTCCTGTCTGTTCTTCTTATTAAACGGTCTGTACACTTACAAAGTTCTCAGTGCTTCGTTTTGCATGTACGGACCCTCATTATGTTACTGTATTAGTGTGGGGCTATTTCGAGCCTTGTTAGCGGTATAAACTAGCGATTTCTTTTTACTTAGTAAATGCCCCCAGTACTAGTTTTTAGAGATAAAACTCTTTACATTCGATTATCGTGAAAACAAATCTCAGAGAATGGTTTACTTGGTACCAATGTTTTTATTAGACCAAAGGTTCATTTTGCGCTGGAGTTCTCCTTTAAGTAGGAATGAATGACTGCTGTTATTATTTTGTTAAATTATCATTAATAGTAGGGATGGATCATGATGGTGCAGAGCTGTTTTTATTTATGAGCTGTTTTTTCAAGTACAGTTTATTAAAAAATATTATTAAAAATGTATATTTGTACATCCCTACTTAATAGGCTAGTACCTGAATGTTAGCTCATTGTGATGTAACTTCTATAAACTCAATATAGAAAAAGAGGTCATGATATTTGAAAGACAATTGTTCACAGGGAGCTCTCCATTGATTAATCCACATCAAAGCTGAACGAGAGAGGCAGAAGTCACGGTTCATCACCCCAAGGCAAATCCAAAGCTTGAGTCGGAGCTTGTTTGAGAAATGGCAGCCATCAAGTGAAATAGTTTCATGCTGATAAATGTGATTGGTTGAAGTTTTTGACATCTAACCAAAACTGCATGTACATAATTCTGGTATGAAGATTGAGGGGACTTTTTTCTTTTTAATTCCCAGTCTGCAATCATGAAACCGATTAATCCATTCCGGATCGTGATTTCCCCATCCAACACCACTGCAGCTTAAGTTTAAAGATAAGTCTTTGCATATAACACCAGGGCAGAACAATCTCTCACCTCGATTTAAAGCTTCATGTATTAACATATTAGGTGGTGGAAGTATGACCGCCTGAGGGTGGAAAGGTAGAATTCACTGTTTGCTTTGTGAAGACAGGAAGAAAAAGAGAAGGAGAGGGAGAGGTAATGGAAAGTTCAGTTGCAGGTGAGACTCACCTGAGAAAGCGAGTGACCTGTAGGCCTGTCTGACTCTGACTGCAATTGGGGCTGGGGAAGGGAATCTGTTGACAGACACTCAGATATCCCAGGCACTATGGAAAAGATAAAGGCAACATTGTTGTACGGAAGGGGCTGGTCTTAATCTGGGTGAGCTGAAGATCAGTATCATAGCTAGTGGGAGTATTAGTACTTGGTGTTGGCCGTACAGTGCTGGAGAAAGGAAAATCCCTTTGGTGTGTGTGTGTGTGAGAGAGATGGAAAAATTTGGCTGTTTTTTTCCTCAGGAGCGTTTTTGTAATCCTGTACGATGATGAGGACACTGCTGTTTTACACATATCTATGTTCACACTGCACACAAATCCGATTTCATATTAGAAATGACTGTCTGTAATGTAACTTTGGCTGTGATAAAACCTGATCCTTTTGTTCTGAAATTGTAATCAGTTTCTGGCGGATCATCATCCGTAGATCAAGTAATGATGTCATGAGAGAACGGAAAAACTGAATATTTGGCATGATATCTTGGTGTGAAGATAAAGGGACATAAAAGAATATAAGTGACACGAAATTCTGTGCCACTCGTTGACAATACATAGTAAGTGTATAATGTAATTTGCAATACAATGAAAGAGTATGTGATGTCTAGACTGTGACAGAAACTGGAGGAGGATACAGTTGCAAATAACACTTTTAATGAGTAGGTAAGTTGATGGTCAGGTGCACAACACTGGGGAACACAGATGGTACACAGGTCGTGGGTCTGACGGACTCCAGCGTAGGTGGATATTCGTCGCTTCCCAAATGATGATCAGAAACTTGAAAAACTATCTGACCATTTATACTAAAAAGTTTTCTTGGATTTTAAAACGCATTTGGGTGTGGTTTGCATTGTGTTTCTAAACATGGGATTTCAGGAGTTTTTTTATGCCATTCAGACTACTAACGAAACTAATTAGAGTTGAATTTCCCAAAAAACGCCTGTCTGAACAAGCCACTAGAGACTGATAATGATGAGTAGCCAATTAATCAGTTCTCTTTCAGACGTGATCCTGACTAAGCCAACATGCCCATCTAAAAATACCTTAGAATTATTGTTTATACGGCATTTCCCAACATATAATTATATACCTGTAGATACTCATTGACTTTGCACTAAGAGTAATTGCTAAATCCAGGATGTAAATGGGTAGATGACCATCTGATAAGAGTATATGAATGAACATGGTCTAGTGCATCCCTAGGGCCAGGGCATATAGACATAATCCATCCGTCAGGTGATAGTGATCTGGGTTCAAAGAGACATGCACTGCCCTGTCATTATAGGTAAAAGGTTATGATCTATAATTAAAGAAATTAAATCAATTAAAATCTCTCTGAAAAGATGGAAAGTTGATGGTATAATGGCATGTTGATGTGAGATTAGTCACAAGGACCTGTGTGATGAAGACATGGTAATTGGAAGATATGCACACATGTGCATACAAACACAAAGATGGGCAGAGCCAATGTGGACAGCGTGTTGAAAATGAATGACATAAACCAGGTGTTGAACTTCCTGAATATAGATATTAAGCAGGCCTGTCAAACACTGTCATTCCCCCTCTCATTATGCTCAAATACCTGTCTCCCTCACACATTCAAAAACATTCACTATCTGAGTCTTGTTAGGCAAACTGCTTCTCTCATTACAAGAAATTTAAAGGTTAATCACAATGTGTTTAACTTCTGTAATGTGATCTATTTTCGATATTTAGTGTGGGAACTTGAATTGCTTTAAAATTTGCCCAAAATAGATTTCCCCATGCATCCATGTGGTCTTAGTTGAGACAAAATAGTCAATTATGACAATAAATACATATACAAAAAGTATATTTATTTCAGCCAAGCACAATACTAATGGTCCAAGTTGGGATAAGGGATTTGAACGAAACTTTGTCTTGTAAACCTATTTGTACTATAGAAATGACTGCTAACTCAAGACACCTTAGCAACCACGTAACCACACCCTGACAAGAACCACAACACCTTAGCATCATTGCTGTGACATTTGCATGGTAAGCTTCATTGACGTTTCCTTCAGCAAATGTAAATATCTAGTTTACCCAACTATTATTTTCTGCACTTTCTTAACTTGTCTCTTTACCTGTTTTCTTCTGAAGCTTTGAAGGTTCTCTACCCTACTGACCCCTCATCCAGACTTTCTGCGAATCAAGGTACTCCCAATTTTTGAAAGCTAGATTTTTTTAGGGTGTGTTCACACTTATAGTTTGGTTCTTTTGATCTGGACCAAAAGAGAGAATGATACTTTTTATTCCTCATTCGCTTAGTTTTTAACTCTGAACTTAAAGATACAAAACAAAAAAAACCCAGCTTTTATGATTTTACCAAACATCCAAAACCAAGCTGTGTGCTGGGCTAAATGCGCCCAATGTATGTGTGTACATATGATGGTATTTTTACCAGCTGAGAACACACAAACTGCTTTTAAAATGTTAAAACAAAGGGGGAATTCCTCTCACACACACAAATGAAGATCTGCTGCAAGGAGATGGAGGTTCTGATGCCTGTGCCGAATTGTAAGGGCATCATAGTACCTATGAAGAGCACAACCAGGTATCCTTGATCATTCTATCCTTATTAGGGTCACATCTTGTTGCATCACATCCTGTTTAGTTTTATTTTTTAGATGTGTTTGGTGCATGTTATATTCTTTGTTTGGTGTGCATCAGGGTTTTTATAGTAGCATTAAAGGTGATCTAAGTAACTTTTTTACCTTAACTGAACAGCTTCCGAGTCCATGGAATGGTTATATTATTTATTTCGGGTTGAATGGTGGTGGTTTCGCACCCCCCTGGTGCCCAAGAGCGGAAAAAAAACGTACTTGTAACTTCGGGCCGGTGGGCCACTGGCTTCGCCATCAGGAAGTATTATGTGATATCAGGTCTCGCGATGTAACTAATTGCTTGACGGCACTGCACACGTACACACCCCCATTCAATCATTCAAGCTATAAGAAAAGGACAATTTTGACCTCAGGATGTTTGCTATTGTCTGTAAAGGTTTTTATTATGATTGTTGTCCGTTACGGGCTTACTAGTACGCTAGATACTATAACTTTGATGTTAGCATTTTCATTAGCAAACACGTTTGATTTTTGTAGTTGTTTGGCCGTTCCTCTGTCGGTGTTATTTGTGTATTTGGCGCCAGTGTAGCTTTTTTGCAGTGCGCTACATAAGTGTAGAAGCCGATGGCTCACCGATCGCTGGGTTGACAGCTGATCGGCTGGGTTGCTCGTGGCGAGGGGGGAGGAACAGCGGTTTGTTTTTACGACAGTGTGTTTGAAAGCATTTACTCCCAGAAACCAGGGGGAGCTTTGTAGAGAAAAAACACTCAGGCTTGCCTGGTGTCCCTTCAAGACATGTTCAAATAAACCACACTTACAGAGCAAACGCTCCAGAGTTCGTTTTAATCGAACCAAACCTGACAAGTGTGAACACACCCTTAGTTACTGTCACCCTTTCAATGAAACATTAACATATTGTGCTTATTGGGTCACAAGTTAATGTTCATTCAAATAATGTTTTGTACATCTCCACAGATCCTGGTTGAAACCCTGGAATTAGATAACCCAGTTTAAATCCTTTTTGTATAATTTCACATTGCTTCTTTCATGACACTCTCATTCAGCATGACCAGAGGCTTCAGAAAGTGACAGTTCTTTCATCCACCATCACGATGGGTTTAGACCGCGCAGTAATTTTCCTGTTGTCTGGCCCCATCGCGCTCGCGAAGGCATAATTAGACTCGCACTGAGTTTACCTGCAGTTTCCACTGAGAAAAACACAAGCTTGAAGTTTCTCCCCTCGGCTCAATATTTGTGGTCGAGGTACCTGTTTGTTGGACTCACTTGTCTCTTCAAATTCTCATGAATTCCCCCAAATTCCAGCCTCACTCTGATCTGAAGCTACCAAACACGTATGAGAAAACAGCATGATGTGGCCTGGACAGATATGGAAATCAAAGGAACCCTGGTGGGGTTTTCCTTCACCATAAACCATTGTATCCTTCATAAGTGGAAAGCCTGTTAGCCAGAGATAATGTCAAGAATGATCTTTGATCACAACCTTTGATATTGGAAGACCATGCACAATACAGGTATGTATTTTCTAATATTCATGGGTGGTGATACTTCACTGTTCACTGCGCTCTTAAATCTGATAAATGGTCTAAAATGTGACTTGTGTCAGTGAAAACGCTTGACTTATCTGTGATGAGTGTGGAAAATAAAATTACGCGAATATTTATACGCAGCCAACAAAATCCTGGTGGAAAAACAGAGAGGCTAAATATTTTCTTAAAGGTGTGTTAAGCTAACATCACAACAACACCTAATCTCCCGTTTTTCACCATGCCTTTTTTCAAAGGGCACATCTAGACATAATTGTTCATTCCATGACTTCACCCGTCTTTTTTAGCATGATGTTATTATGTTTTGATTGAGACCTTTGATATTTAAAGAGATCACAGATCTATGGAGAAATTTAGCTGGGTGATTAATCAGTTCTGCCTTAATAATGGCATAAAAAATGTTTGATATATGGTATAATGACATATTAAAACTCCATGTTTCAGCAGGTTTGCAATAGCCTTAGGTACCTCATAAAATATACAGCCAGACCGAAAGTGTGAATCATCCAGTCACAGGATAATTTACACTTGATGCGGAAATCATACTTTGTCACCGCCGCCGAACCCAGACACTCAGATCTATAATGTCTTGCTGCAGTAGTAGGTAGTGTAGCTCTCAGGTATCCAGTTTTCAGGCTTTTACCTCTGCTGTTGATGGACAAACCGTACCTGCTAGGAAGTTCAAGCTAGTGCCATTAGTCTTTCAGCATTTAGGAGTATGGCTTCAGAGCAGCCTAGCTGAATGCTACTCTAGTGCTTCGTGTTGACTGCCATGCTTAATTAAGATATCCTTGTCGGTTAGCAAACATTCCATTGTCTGAGGAATCTTTCTCTCACTCTTTACAACACTATCGACATCCATGCAACCCCTCTATGTTATCTCCAACTATCGACCTAGGTGACTAATTAGTACGTAGGATGAAACGAATAGACGTGTATTTTCTGGACTTTACTTCTTACCTCTTGGGCTTCACGCTTTCTGCATCTCGTTATAACACAAAATGTCAAAACTAACTGAAGAGCGAGCTCAAGTCACATACATGTCCACAAGGCACAAATATTTCTACTGTCAGTGCACACATATGTCAACCATCAGACCAATATAACTGTAGTCTGCTCACAAGTCTGCTGTATACCTTGATAAAGAATTGCCCTGAGGTAAGAGCGCTTTTCCTTGTAAACTTCAGTAGCATTTCAAAGTTTTAAAGAGTTCTACAGATTTTTTTCATTGGCATTAAACAGTTTAAAGCAGAAAAAAAAAATCTATTACAATTTATTTTAAAGCTGCTGTCCGTAACTTTAAGTTAAAAATATTCCAAAATAATTATTTAAAACAAAAAAAATATTCTGCCAGTGGTCAAAACGATCTACTTGCCATAGCTAGATTCAAAATGGTTTGCTTGTAATAATGATTTTAATTCCAGTGGTACTGGTGGGTTTCCATGCGAAATTCGAGCATGTCTTTGCATCATTACGTCACACCCGTACACATTAAGAAGGAGTTTTGGCTTGCTGCGCGTGAGGAGATATAGAGATGTATAGGCTTTTCTCGCAGCACTTTACATAATTAAACTTATGGCATCCAGAAAGATCCAAACAAGAATCATCAGTGTCAACTTGAGATTCAGCAGTTATAAAACCCAAAAGACTTCGTACTTCGGATTTAAGGTGGCTAGAGAAAGAGAAAGAAACCATCTCATGCGAACACAAGGATTTAAACATCGGCTTTTGAAAAGTGCGTGAATATGAATTCTGAACTACACAGGTTATCATAAAACACATGTTGTTAACATGAACAATTTGAGAAGTAGGCTATAATTTGCATGGTTGCTGTAAATCGCGTTGATTAAATCTAACGAAGCTTATCATGTCGAATGCTTTTCCCCCCCTTGTACAGATTTTCCGGTGAAAATTCTTATGTTGGTGAATCTGTGATTATATGACAGTATCCACACCGCACGGTGATTGACAGCAGCACTCGCCTCAAAACACTGTGTTCATCCGCGCTGTTTCATGCCGATTTACAACCCACGTAAAGATGATAATTCCGCGAATGACTGCAATTGCAGATTTCGAACAGAGATGGTGACAAAGAGGAAAAGTTGCAGACTGCAGCTTTAATGAATTGTGTAAAATATTTGATGCAAAATTGTGAGACAGAATTACCTTTTTATTTGTATGCCTCAGAGTTAAAGGAGTGATTAGCAGTCTTTCATTAAGGAAAATGGAATTAAAACATTTAAAAGAAGTGTAAAAACATATACCGTAATAATGTGTGCTGGGTGTTTGACTGGACCTTTACCTGACTTTACCTTACCTTTACCTTTATAGCATAATGTTTATGTATTGTTGAATAACCTTTCATGCACACTCCAAAGGGATATAACTGCTCCTCTGAGGATTAGAGTTGTGTTGCGGCGATTGGCAGTGTGTGTGCAGAGCAGGCAGGTGACAGTGAAGTGATGACAGGTGTATACACAGCTGAGACAGCTGAGCGTTGGACACTGTATCAGGCGGAAAGCTTTGATTTGGATTCAAACAACAACTACAGACCACCAAATCTAAAACAACAACTTCAAAGTTATTTTGTTGTGTGGCGATGTGACAGGCCGCTTTACTGGATATGCAAAAGTAGGATTTTTAAATAAATACTCTTCTTTTCAAATTTTTATTCATCACTAACATATTAAGCAGCACAACCAATTTCAAGATACAATAATAGAAATTATTCTTGTGCGCAAATTAGCATTATGATTTTTGAAGGATCATATGACAAAAGTCTGGAATTATAACGCTGAAAATTCAGCTTTGCCATCACATGAATAAATGACTTTTTAAAATATATTTACTGTATTTTTTTCGATCAAATAAACGCAGCCTTGTTCAGCATAAGATACTTCTTTTCAAAATCATTTTTGTATAAATGCTAAAATAATTTGTGCAAATTATGAACTTTGGGCGATACAAAGACCTGATTAATATAAGGTACATTTGAAAGGGTTTAAATTGAAACAAAAAGAAAGATCATGGGGGAAAGAATGAGAATGACTTGACACTGAAACCACTGATGGTTTCATGGTCTATTTTATTTCTGCTTGCCTAAGAAGATTAGTTCAGCATGACCAATGGCAAATTCAAACAAGCCATCAATTGATTCTGTCAATCTGTAGGAAGTGACTGGGAAGCTGTACAATACTAAGAAAGCATAATAGATTTGGAAGTATGTCTGAGTGTCTGCCAAAAACGGTAATTATATCAGCAGAGGCATGAGATCATTAGTTAATGTGTACTTCTGAGTTACAGATGTGAATGTTCAGTAGTTGAATCGGTCAGTCATGTTCCACGTGTGCTCCCTGTGGAAAAGAAACACTTTTCTTCGAGACTCTATTATGAAAGCCACTTAATATAATACAACATGTACTTTCAGTTGTTTCATTTTGTAAGTAACATTAGCTGTGTTAAATGCTAAAAAAAAGACCAAGTGAAAGACCAAAAAAATTGAAAGCAAAAATATTTATTAGTAAATCACATATCCATCAAAGTTATTTAATTACAGATTATCATCACTTTATGTTCAGCTCTGAGAAGTGTTATGACATGCTGACAAGTTTAAGAGCGCCTTAATTCAGGAATAGAGCACGGACCAACTTTACATGACCCTTTATTTTGTTTTGTCAGGTGCGTGCCAAATAACAATTAAGGGCAAAAACCCTCAGAAGGACACTATATCTGTCAGCACTGCCGACGGAGGCATGGCGTGTACATTAATTATCATGTTTATGCCTGCAAAGATCTTCCTAGATGGCGCGTATTAAACTTTAGCTGATATCTTTTGATGTCCTATGTCTTTCAGTTCCTGTCTTGATTGCCTGCCTGACAGCATGCTTCCACCTAAAAACAGCAGCGCTTTATAAACCAGATTTTTGACGCATCCAAAGTCAATTCATAATTTATTAACTGTTCAGAATGTTTTAAATTCACACATCATAAGTGAATTCATACGTGAACTTTGTATGAGGTTGAACTCTCACAGTTACTCTTGATTTCAGCAGTTCCTCAGGAAAAGCATTATGGTGTCTGGGGAGGTTGAGGTTCTTAGAGACAAAAGTAGAAGTTGCCTGCAGATGGCACTCTTGTCCCTGGACCTTGCGAGTTTCATAAGGATCTTGGGGACATGGGAAAGCAGATCATTAGGACATTAAGACATTTCGAAGTGACAGCCTAATTTTCTTAGTGATGCAGAAAAACGGTTGCACTGATGTTGATCTGTTACACTTGAAATGTTCCACATCATAGATGATGCTTGACTGACTTCCTCACAATCAAATCATTGGCAGACCTAGGAAATCATTCAAGTACAGTGGTTTAAGTTTAAACTAGTATTGATTCTAATAATTATTTTTTACTATTTCTACATTCCCTCTGGCTTTCTTTCGTAAAGTTAAGATTAGACCACAGGAAGATTTGGGGAGAGGCAACACAAAGTGTTCACCAAGTACAATTCACAACAAGAGCTTAACTTCGAAAGCATACAGAAGTTAATGAAAACACACCCTCTTTTGCCATATAATAAACACCATGAATGATGGACCATGCCATCTGCCAATTACTTTCAAGTTCCTGGTTTTGAGAACCCAGATACATTTTTTTTTCTTCTTTTCTTTTTTTTTTTTTTTTAAACAATTCTGGTGTTAGGGAGGTTTATTCACAAAGTTCAAATGATATTTAAAACATTTAAATCTGAATGTGAACTGAAGAAAAGCTTGGGTAAGTGAGCAAGGTTGGATAAATAGAATCAACTTCATTATGTATTCTGCACTGACAACGAGCCTTTAGACAACAGGTCACCATCACTGGCCGCCTGCCATTGGGAACGATGGGAGTCTGAAAGACACAGCAAGCCTCTGCTGAGGAAAAAAACATGTTTTTTCTTTTTTTTTTTTCTTTTTCTTTCTCTGAGTCACTCTCTCTCTCTCCCATACACTCTCACACGCCTCCTCTCACCCGTCTCAGTGTCAGGATTCTTTGACCTAATCCGCTTTTCCGCCCAGCTGTGAGGGAAAGTCACCTTTTGATATGATCACATTTGGATGCCGGGAAGCGGTGACTGTGTGGCACTCCTGGAGATGCTTGACGCAGGCCTGAATGGGAACTGTTGCCGTTAGGGACAAAAATGTGACAGGCAGCTTTATCACGCTTACCATGACCGAGAGTCTGAAAATTATTGCCTCCTATAAGCTGGTATGCATGCATTTAAATGGACCTAACCCAACAGATAGACATTCAATGGATAGACACTGCTCTGCTCTTCAGCATCTTGATGGTGTTGGGAATTGGAGTCTCAAATTATTGTGTAATTTAATGTTGCTTTTAGGAAGATAATGAACTCAAAGTGGCCAGTGACTACTTTAAGCTATAAGGTTCAAATTATGTCAGTGTTTTTGGAGTGGATCACTCATCCCATAGGACAATAGACCTATTACTTTCTAATTAATTCAAGAAATGTGTTCATAAACATGGAATTCTGCTTATAATGATGTGTGAGATGAAATTGTGAATTTAATATCCATAAGAATAGTCACATTGTTTCATAGGTGTACATACAAACAATGTACAAAAGCTGCTTAAATTGGAAATATGTCTGCCAAAAGATGTACTGTAATTGTATCAGCAGGGTGATGAGAACATGAGTTTATTTACACTTTGAGTTGCAGATGTGAACTTTCAGTAGTTAAATTGGACAGAAAAATAACTCTATGTTCCTTTTGGAACACACATTGTGGTCTTGGAGACAAACTTTTTTCTGATATTAAAAGGGTGTAGTGTACCATATCACATGCACTTTCTCTATTTCTGCATTCTGGTACTTTTCATTTGCTAGCACTAAAGCTGTCAGTTACTTTTATTTTTTTGTTCTTATACAGTGCTTTACAGAATATCGTATCAGTTTTTCCAGATTAAATTTACAAAAAATAACTTCAACTCAGCTGGAATATTCAGAAAGGTTTTTCATTTTTACATCATCGACTTGTCAAAATGTTTGTGATAAGAACAATCGTATATCATAACCGGTTGTCACGGGACTTTATATGGTATACATAATTCATCAGACAGTAATCAAAACAAAAGTCAGTGCTGGTGACTTGCGGAAATAAAAATGATTGTTTAAAACCACATCATATTTTAGGCAGTCCTGCCACCAACACCCATACAGTCTCTGGGTGGTTGGGATGATAAATGGCTTTAATATGTCTGTAGCTTCAGGATACACAACAGGAAAATGAAAGTAAAACAGCTTCTATGTATATCCATGTTTTGGAGATTACCAAATAGTGTTTTTAATCATGCGTAGACTAGCCCAAAGTCTTAGTGTCAGACAGAGGAAAACATTATTTCTCATAATTATTTGTTTGCGCCACTGAACTCATGTTCATAACAGCAGCGGGTGTTTCTTTCTTCTTCTTCTTTTTTTTTTTTGTTAGTCCAATATACCCCTTGACCATTTCCACTTACATTAAGTTGTTCTGTTACTGTACTTTTAAGACTCTTGTATGGATTATTTCTGCCGTGTTTGTCTAGCCCTTTTAGCAAGAGAATTATCATTTTGCAATTTGTTAAATGGTGTAAATATATTATTATTCTTTTAATTTTGTAAAACAAATATATGAAAATATAAGAAATATATGTGAGAAGAAGTTCTTCTCTCACCTTACAAACAGGGTCACTGGGAATAGCTAACAGTTTTGTAGCCGTTCCGCCAGTAACTGGAGATCAATGTTCCCGAGGAGCTGCGAATTATTGTGGGTTTTGATCGCACAAGTATCGGCTGACAGTGCCATGCCACATTTTATTTCAAAGAGCTCGCAGTGACAATGGCTTCTGGTAATAATAGTATATGTTTCCCCTCCTGGAGAGGCTGTGAATGCTATCTCCACACACCATCTCATTCCATCTAAGCCTCACACAAACCGCTGACATATCACACAAATGCCTCCTTTATTAGCTGGCAGTGATTGTTTGCTGAATGAGAGAGTGGCCCCCAGGACCCCAGCAGACATTCCAGCACAGTGTTACACTAACATGACATAAGATGAAGGTATATTTCTGTGGAACAGGTCTGTACTGGCTGCTGTTGAGTTCGCTTGCTAGGATGTGGTCTGAACAGAGATGCTCACTGCTGGATATCCTTCTCTTCGCTCTAGCTGCAATTTTTATCAGATTCCACTATAGGTTAAGATTAACTGTCAATGTAACAGGACAAACTAATGTACGTCAACCTGAAGAAATTAGTTGATACAACCACGTTTGGTTCCACTTGATGCTCATTGTCAGAAATGGTGAGTAGAATGTCATCTTCCCCCACCATTTAATTCCACAATAGTCAGCTAGGGCAGGAAGAGTTATTTAATTAACATCTCTCTCTCCTTGTGTCTTCATCTGACATAAGCACAGGCTGCCCAGCTGTGTTTTTCTGAAGAGAGAAGGACATGTACACAGTCTCCTCTGACCCAGCGCTGAACTGTGGAGGCAGCCAGTGGAGCTTCATGAAGCTTCGTTACTCAACTAACCTGAGCATGCAGAACTGACGAGGAAAATCGTAACATTATGTGGGGTTTTCACACGGAACACATTCTTGCATTCATAAACAGCAGAATGGAGCAGAACACTGGCATATCTCGGGATTATTTTTAGAATTTGACACCATCTTAAAAATATAGCACTTTTGGCACAAGATGCTAACAAAAAAAAATTTAAGAAGTGACGCAGCAGCCAAGACGTTTACACAAATAGCACAACGCAATGCATCAACAGTCCTGTAACCAGCAAAACAACAAAAGCTTAGTTTTTTATAGTATGTAATTATATTGGTCTTACTTGTAAATTACTTTATTTTATATATATATATATATATATATATATATATATATATATATATTCCTTCAAGTGAAGATTTGACTGTTCCAACAAATTATCTATTCTAAAGTTTCAGTCCAAATATCAACTTTCCATTCTTGAAGAAGCTTCAAGCTGTCCAAACAATGATAGTGGGGGACAGCAACAAGCAACATGAGGCAACCCTGGGAAAGGGGAATGCGCCACTTGGAATAGGGGTAGAGGGAAACATACTTATTTTCCTTTGCCTCAGAAATATGAACTTGCTTCCCACATCTGTTTGCTTACACTTGCGCCATTGCCAGGTGCACAGATCTACCAGGCCAGGGCCATCACGATGACTTCATGCTGTATACAGCATGTCTTTTTTAAGAAGTCCATTAATACTGATCACGATTAAGAGAATATTTACTCTTTCTCCATCCGTGTTTTCTTTTCTTTTTATCAGTTTCCAGCCAGCGCCAGCATTTTTTTATCATTTTTATGGCACCCAGAATATTTTGTTGTATGAATATCTGAACATGCAATGCAACATATCAAAAGAAAGATAAGAGCATATTTTTTTAAACGACAATAACATGCATACATGCATGAAACAGGTATTGACTACTACAATATGCATAAGCAATGCTTTAATTGCTTGTTTCTGCTTCTTTTTTGCATGTGTTTTGAGCAGCCCGGACTCACTTTGGACATTGTGTCTACATCCGACACACATGGCACCCTTTAGCATCAATGGGCCAGAAGGCGCCTCCTAGTGGTCTAACCCTAACACCACCCCAGACCTAAACCTACCCATAATCGAACCGTTATATTGACGCTCAAGGGTGCCATGAGCGTCGGATTTAGACGCAATGTCAAAAGCGTCACTATATGACGCCCTAGGATGAGAATGCGTTGGTTTTTAGATGGTATCATTTTGTGTATGAATGTAATCCTGATGTACTATATTCGCCATCATCATGTGACCATAACAGTGTCAGTTGCTTATGCAACCTAAGCAACTGTAATTGTATTATCGCACTTCAAAACTGGGTCTGATCCCTTACACTCTCTTTCTTGCTGTGCCAAAGTTGTCAGAATATCAGACTCACAGACAAGTTGAAAGGTCATAGCCAAGTGTGTCAGAAATTCAGCTTGACAGTATTGTTGTTTCTTGAAAGAGCCCTCTCATTTACCTGATATCCACCGAACAATGTTGGAGTCGGAAACCTTGTGCTATACATTACAGATAAAATCTGCCTGTATTCTTGTCTATGGCTGTGATAGTATGAACGCAAAATGCTGCCACTCCTTGAAGACTCTCTTGCATGCAGTTCAGCCAAACTCTTTTCCCTGAAGAATCTGCATCTTGTTTCTTGTTCAAACTTGTTTTCTGGAAGGAGCTTCAGTGAAACGGTACTCAGCTGGTGTTGCCAGTTGAAATTACTAAGCCACGTAGTCAGAGTCATTATGCTATTCACCTCGCTTCGCAGTGTCATAAATGTGACCTCGTATTGAACTGGTAGATTCAAAGTAGTGGTTTTTATCACTGATCCAGAAACCTATTTTACAATCAATAAAGGATCCTAGTGTCCTACATAAAATGGCAGCTTACTTGGAAAAAATGAAGAAAAAAAAATTCTTCCACTAATGGAAAGAACATCCAAACAGTTTGAAGAGTCACAGAAGTATTATGCAACACTGGAATTTGTCATGTGTACTTGTTCTCGTTTCTCAGTAGACATGCATGATGAGACACATTTCAAGCCAGTCTGAGTTGATGATGCGTTCAATAAGCCTCGCTCCGAGGTTCTCTTTGTCTTAGTGAGCAAACACTACAATCATAAGCATCTTAAGGGATTAAAGGTAGTGACTTTTCATTTTTGAAATCATCATTATTGAATTGACATGCATGAGTTGTATAACTTAAGTTTCTGTCCACGTAGCATTTATCCCACTATTTTTATAATGGCATAAATGCTACGTGGGATGTCCATATATCTCAGCTCTAGAAGGGTCTAGAGCCTCCATTTTTGCACTCAGGTCTAAGTCTCATGGCCATCTATCAGTATCCAGAGTTTCAAGAAGATTGGAGAAACTCAAAATTTCAACCCGAAAAAAAACGTCAGGGTCGACTAGCCTGACTTCGTCATACTGCTCTGTAGGGCTTTGATTATGAGGCGTGTCTTAACCGAACCAGGAAAAAAAAAACTCTGCACTCAATTGGATAGTCGGTAAACCTACAACCAATCAGAGCAACGCAGTAAGTCAACTATTTTGCATACAGTTGTCAACTACAGAACATAGCCTAACTTTACTTAGCCTATTTTAGAAGTTAAATAACAAGTGTTGCTTCTTTTACTTACTCCTCCATGAGTGCGACCAAAGGAGAAACCACAACGACCACAGGCTTTTCATTACGTCCCATCTTCTAAGCGACCGTCAGAGCCAGCTGATAAGTTACACTTTTGCCGAATCATGTAGGAAGGAAGGCAAAGATATCTTTCCGATCGTCAAATGCCTTGATTGCAGTTTTCTGTTCATCTATTAAAATTAATGCGCTGTCGATTTATTTCACAACAGACGCGACAGCGGAATCTATACATCTCAATTCTCCAGCTGCAGTCATCTTTGAGGGAAACCAGTTATGCGCTCTTAGATAACGTGATGATTTCGTCCTCGCAGATCACCTGTCCATCATCGTATAAAGCCCGCCCTGGCAATTTGATTGGCCCGAACTTTTCTTGTCTGATCATAATTTCTCCTCAATGGATCGAGTCCAGACCGAACTTCCTGATCAAAAAATGTTGTGGACGGGGTTCGGGCTGGCATCCAGGCTACCTGTCGACTTTTTCGGTGCAAAAAAAAAAGTTTCTCTGATCGTCTCGAAACTCTGGATTCTGATAGAGGGCCATGCGACTTAGACCTGAGTGCAAAAATGGAGACTCTAGACCCTTCCAGAGCTGAGATATTGAGATCCCACGTAGCATTTATCCCACTATTTTTATAATGGCATAAATGCTATGTGGGATGTCCATATCTCAGCTCTGGAAGGGTCTAGAGCCTCCATTTTTGCACTCAGGTCTAAGTCTCATGGCCCTCTATCAGAATCCAGAGTTTCAAGAAGATCAGAGAAACTCAAAATTTCAACACGAAAAAAAAAAACGACGGGGTACCCCTGTCGACTTTTTCGGTGCAAAAAGAAAAAGGTTCTATATAGAACATACTTTTTTTTTTCACCAGTGTTGTTAAGTAATTACCTACTCAAAGAAGTACCTACTCAAGAGAGAATACGATTTTGGACACAGCCTACGCTTCCCCGTCATTGACAGATTTTTTTTTGGCTTTCTGTGTTTTCATTGTTATATTGTAGGGGCTGATAGTCATTACTGTACTATGAAATATACAGACATATTGACCAGGTAAGCCCCAGAGCCAGGTAGGTCACATAACTCAAAGAGGAAAACATTCCTCATGTTTCCTGAGCGCTCTTAAATCTCTGGGGTGTGGTGGTGCTGGGGAGTGGGGGGTGAACCAAAAAAGGGCAGCAAAAGTCCCTTGAAGCCCTCTGGGCCCAGAAAGTCTTGGCTTGCTGTACTTATCATACAGGACTCAAGTCTGGTGCCTTTGGCATTGAAATCGAACACTTGGCCTTGAACTAGGGTGAACTGTGGGGTGATTCTTAAATTGAAATTATTGCACAAATTTGTTATAAAAGGAATAATGAAGCTTCTTGCTTTGGGGCTTCTCATCTCAAAGTATCATGCTATAAAATGATGATCTTTAGGTGTATATTTTCTGTCATGAATACTAGTTGTAAAACTTATGCCAAGAATATGCCGAGAAATGTTACTCAGTAATGGGTATTTATTGAAAGCAACAAGCAAACATCCACAAATACCTGAAGTGCAGAAGTGTAAATGTGAATAATGAAGTGATTTCTCTTGCTTTTGTCACTGAATACCGTTTACGGCTGACTCAGTTGTTTTAATTTAAGTGATGCAGAGTTTATCTGTCATCAAAGGGTTTCAAAAAACAGGCTTGCCATGGTTTCCTCTGTCACCAACAGTGCTAATGTTTTTATTTCTTCTTTCAAGGAGACCATCAGACATGATCGACTACATTCCTTTCACAAACTGTGCTCTTGTAGAGGTGATGAAAAAGAGTGAATTAATAATTATAATGCCCCGATGGCATATTTGACCAGTAATGCAAATATGTCACCATTTTTCATGCTTCATTTCGCAATATGAAGCAATATCACACGTGCAATCACTGACACTGGCAATATTATTGTCATACTTATTTAGACTTATTATTGTTTACGGCTCAACTAGTATGACTTTGATAATACTTTACTTGAATCTTTTCTCAAATCCCATTTCCAAATATGATCACAACCACCCATTTATCTATTCATTTCATATACCACAAGAAGCAACAAAACACTTTCAAATCATACAAACATGTAGATGAAAGTTATTCACAGAAACCCTAATAAAAGTAACCTACATCCTCCTCTGTTTAGAACTTGAGGCACGGAAAGAGCAAATGTACACTTATCCCTATGCTTAAGGCCACGGACATGGCTGCTTTACCTCCATAATCCTGCTATTATTTCTGTTCCTTTCTCTGAAAATTACAGTTTTCACCGCATTAAGCTGGAACTGCTCCTGTGCTGATGTGTTCACAGCCTTCCCATTTGTTTGGCCTCCAGTGCTCAGGTCGTCTTTGACTGGAGTCATTAACACATTCTTTACACATCTAAAGGGATGAAGCCAAGAAGCGCACTTCAGTCTTTTAATGTACAAACATCTACCTCCACCTGGGCTGTGCACTTCAAAAATCCCTCCAATATTGTTCCTCTATATTCCACAAATTGGGTTGAGTAACAAGCTGGCACAGGCCTGAGAAGACATTATACATGCAGTGTAATTTTAGACACATGCCACACATGATGAGGAGAGGCCAGCAGGGAGAGAGATCTGTAATTAAGAACAGTTTGATGGTATTTCCTATGGCAACATGAGAGATCAGCTTCAATGTAAAACCTCACGGGACCTCCTGTGTCGTACTCCTCATTCGGCTACAACTGTCAGCAACGAAACTTACAACCATTGGAATGTTTCTTAAGTGAAAGTCCAAATCCCCTCTATCACCCAGCCCAACCTTCAAATAAGCACAGACCAACATGCACACGCATACAATAAAGAGATTATGTTGTTTTTAAGATTTGGTTTGGGTAAGGCATTTCCTCAACACCTTTTCTTTTCAGTTTTAGTAACCTTATGATGTTATCTATATTTAAAAATAATAGTTTACTGAAATGAAAGTCATACTAGGGTGAACTAGGGGCGGCAGTGGCTCAGTGGTTCATGTAGATTGTCTACAAACCAGAAGGTTGGTGGTTCAATCCCCAGTTCCACCTCATCAAGTGTCAAGGTGTCCATGAGTAAGACACCTAACTGCTGCTTCCGATGAGCTGGATGGCGCCTTGCATGGCTGACATGCAATGAATGAGTGAGTGAATGGGTAAATATGAGGCAAATATAAATTACTTTGGTGGCCATTGGGTCTGTGAAAGCGCTATAGAAATGCAGTCCATTTACCAGTTTCCTAAAACCATTGTTAGCCAACAGTTGCAAGTTCCATTCATAATTCAAAGATTAGTCTAGATTCCCCAAAACTTAGTTTGGGGTAGAAGAGAAGATCAGAGAAACTCAAAATTTCGGCACGAAAAAAAATTTCGTTGCAAAAAAAAGTTTCTCTGATCTTCTTGAAACTCTGGATTCTGATAGAGGGCCATGAGACTTAGACCTGAATGCAAAAATGGAGTCTCTAGACCCTTCCAGATCTGAGATATTGAGTTGCCATGTAGCGTTTATGCCATTATAAATATCTCAATATCTCAGCTCTGGAAGGGTTTAGAGACACCATTTGTGAGACACCACTGTCGTTTTTTTGGGGGGTCGAAATTTTGAGTTCCTCTGATCTTCTTGAAACTCTGGATTCTGATAGAGGGCCATGAGACTTAGACCTGAGTGCAAAAATAGAGGCTCTAGACCCTTCCAGAGCTGAGATATTGAGACATTTATAATGGCATAAATGCTATGTGGGATCTCAATATCTCAGCTCTGGAAGGGTCTAGAGCCTCCATTTTTGCACTCAGGTCTAAGTCTCATGGCCCTCTATCAGAATCCAGAGTTTCAAGAAGATCAGAGGAACTCAAAATTTCGACCCCCCAAAAAAACGACAGTGGTGTCTCACAAATGGTGTCTCTAAACCCTTCCAGAGCTGAGATATTGAGATATTTATAATGGCATAAACGCTACATGGCAACTCAATATCTCAGATCTGGAAGGGTCTAGATTCTCCATTTTTGCACTCAGGTCTAAGTCTCATGGCCCTCTATCAGAATCCAGAGTTTTGAGAAGATTGGAGAAACTTATTTTTTCGCCCCCCCAAAAAAACGTAAGGGGTAACACTGTCGTTTTTTTTTCTAGTCGAAATTTTGAGTTTCGATATCTCAGCTCTGGAAGGGTCTAGAGCCTCCATTTTTGCACTCAGGTCTAAGTCTCATGGCCCTCTATCAGAATCCAGAGTTTTGAGAAGATTGGGGATACTTAATTTTTCGCCCCCCCCAAAAAAACGTAAGGGGTAACAATGTCGTTTTTTTT